>PVLA01002723.1:0-21210 GCA_004027455.1 Hydrochoerus hydrochaeris | reverse complement strand
GAAGTGGGGTTATGAGATTAACTGTTTAAAGCTAAAGCTAAGGCTACTTTATAGCCATTACAATATGAGGATCTTTTAGGTACTTTTAATGAGGAAGTTTCTTTCTTAATGCTGAGGGAAATAATTTCATATTTTGGTATTATTTGATTACCTTAGTGAACACTTAAAAACTGGGCCAGATGTTTCCAGGAAACATTTGTGACATGTGTCAAACAACCTTTTACTATATATATCAGTAGAATACTTTAATGGATATGAAGAAATTGTTGGGATAAATATGATAAAATGATGAAAATTTGTATACTATTACAGCAATTTTTTTCTTCTCATAAAGGAACAAAGGACCTTGTTAATTTTCCTTGCTCACAACTAAATGTTTCCCATATCTATGAATTTTAAAATAATTTCTTGCTAGAAAAACCTCATTTTTATTTTTAATATTTATTTATTTATTGGTACCGGGGATCCAATTTATGACTGCGCACTTGAAAGCCAGGCGCTTATGCCGCTGAGCTAAATCCCCAGCCCCAAAGCCTCATTCTTAGTACTACGTGTTTGGATTTTCCAGTGTTTACATTCCTTGTGTGGAGTTGTTACATGTACGGAACACATGGTAATTCGTTCTATCATTCTCTTTCCTTTCTGTTCTCTTCCCGGCTTTCTCTCTCTCCACCTCTTAATCCACTTTTCATTTGAGAAAAATCTGTCTCCCTACTTCCTATTATGTCTTTTTTTTGTTCTTTGTTTATATTTTGGGTTTCTCATATAAAATAAAGGATGTAATCTTTAACCTTGTGTGTCTGATTTATTTCACTTAACATTATGCATCCATTTTCCTACAAATGACTCGATTTTATCTTATCACAGAGTAGTACTATACTGCATTGTGTGTAAATACCACATTTTCTTTATCCATTTTTTTCTTCTGTGGACCTATAAGCTGCTTTCAAGACTTAGCTATCATGAACTGTGATGCTGTAGAGATGAGTATGCATGCTTCCCTGTAATATGATGTCTTATTCTTTGGGGAAGACAACTAGAAAGTGACAAGCTGGTTCAAATGAAATCTGTAGTTTTAGTTTTTGAAGACTTTCCAAAGGATTTCCATAGGGGTTGTACTACTTTATATTACCACCAATAATGTAAAAAGATTACACTTTTCTTCAGCTTAGCTAGCATTTGTTATTATTTAATTTCTCAGTTATGACCTCTTTTTTTTTTTTGCTGGAAGATGGAATATCAATTTTGTTTTAATTTATATTTTCTAATGGCCATGATGTTGAGCATTTCATGTAGTTATTAGCTATTTGTACTTTTTTCTGACAAGTGTCTATTCATTTCACTTGCCCATTTTTTGATCGACTTTTATTTTGGCTTATATATTTTTTCACTTTTTAAATATATTGAAATATTAGTCCTCTGTCCAAGGAATTGTTGGCAGAATATTTTTCCAGTTCTGTAGATCGTCTTTTCATTGGTTATTTCTTTTGTTTTCCAAAAGCTTTTTAATTTTATATGATCCTGTTTGTTTTATGTTGGTACTATTTTCTGTGCAACCAGGAATTTGCTCAGAAAGTCCTTGCCTAAACCTATAACTTTAAGAGCTTTACATAGTTTATCTTCCAGTAGGTTAGATGTTTCTGTTTTAACATTTAGATCTTTAACATGATTCTTTAACATTTAGATTCTTTTCTAATTGCATGGCACTTTATACATTTAGGGAATTTTCTGGTAACTCCATCAGATCCTGATTCTTTTATTTATTTTTTTTAACCCTAGTCCATATTGACTTTACTTTGAACTTTATCTATACAATCAAGGCTATATCTATTGTCATGGATACCAGATTTTTTTGTTAGTATGTAGTTGAAATTTTCTTATTAGGTAATTTTTAGCTCATTGAGAAAGTATGGATAATACTATAGAAAGAGGACAAGCATTCCTCAAATTTAATGAATCACTGGTATCTTCATTTGCACTATATGTATGTAGATTAACTTTTGAAAAAAATGGAACTACTTTTTAGCATAGTTTCTTTGACTGTTTAGTTCATTTAGTATAATATGAACATCTTCCATTTCATTAGTCTCTTCTGTAGCATACTTTAATTATGTAATTATCATATATATATGATTAATATATGCATTTATATTTGCATATATGTACAAACACATTCACTTACATATTAACTATTTTATCTATTCAGGTAAATCATTGAGCAGATCTAAAGTATTTCCTTAGATATATTTTAGAAAGAATTTCTGAGTCATACCGAGCCATAATTAGGTTATAGGCACTTTTAAGAATAAATGATTTTTTTGTGAAGGAAAATGAACCCAAAGAACAGAGAATACTCCACACAAAAGTTCATCAGAGCTCTATGTGTGGTATCTCTCTATGCTTCCTTGCCAGAAATTAATCTTTTAGGAGATACAAAATTTAGGTATATAGGGAGACTTCAGAGGAGGAACTTTTTTGTGCTTTTGTGAGGAGGTAGGGGTAATGGACTTGGGGGAATGTAGGCTCAGAAGTTGACAAAATCCTTGGTTCTCCTTTAGTTCAAAGTTTTCAGCATGCCGAAGTATCATTGATTCTGTTATTTTCAGAGGTCCTCCAAAATTACAGGTTAACTATAACTTAAATCCTGCTATTGTTTCTAAGTGGTAAAAATGAATATTTACCTTATTTCAATCCGAATTAACCTTATTACACTGAGGGCATTTCAAGTGGCAAAAAAGTCATGGCCCAGAAAATGGTAAGCAGAGAGTAAGTGTTTATTTTGTTACAGAAGCTTTGTGATGTCCTCATCTCTTCATCCACGACACACATATTTATGATTAGGAAGACCAAAATCATGGATTTACTTGTAACAAAATATCAATATACAATGAGCAGGGAAAGTAAAGTCAGAATTCCTAGAAGTGATAAATGTGAGAGAAGAGCAGAGGTGTCATGGAGAATAAATATTTAAAGGCAAAACCAGAAATTAACAATTTTGTGAATATTGGTATGTGGATATGATTTGAACAAAAAATATTTGGAATGCATGCACATGGAATGATATTTAGATTTTGGTTCAGTGCTACATTTTTACCAATGTATATCATGTAAAAAATGTTAACAGAATCAAATCAATACATTAAAATTAGTTGTTTTTAAGTTCAAATTTTTCCCTGAGGATAGGCTGGTCCATTTCTCATTTTACAAGCATGGAGTGCTCATTAGTGGAGGAATTCTGCAAAAATGTTCATAGTGCAATGTCCATAAGTAAACTATGAAATTGACATATGGAATTCTTCTAATGGATTGATTTGTTGCTGTGTTTATGTGCTGTGGTCAAATGCTATCAGTGAGATTTTTAAGATTGAATAAAGTGTTCTTCAAATATTTTATGTAGGCAAATAATAGTACTTTACATAGGCACCATGTTAGAGAAAATGAAAGATATTTGTAAAATATTTTTATTGTTTTCATATTTCTAGCTTTATAATATTTTAAATCTACTCAATTAATAATTCTTAATGACTCAGTATATGGTAAATAAGGAAATAATTTACAGAAATGTATATTACTCACTCTTTTGTAAATGAAAAGCAGTTGGAACCAGGACTTTTCTATCCATATTCACAAGAGCAATTAAGAAATCAGAATGCAGGTTTTGTTGCCTATGAGAATAGATAAGCATCTCAAATATTTAACAATTCATTTCATGTGTTTTGTTTGGCTGAAGGAAGTGTATTTTGTGGGTATTGGGTAATATTTTTTTTTCTACTATGAGGAGAAAAAGAATCAACAAGTGAGAAAAAATTGGAAATATTATTTAAAGCTACTGCAGATCTGAGATAACCCACATAGTCCAATTGTTTATTCTTTCTTACTTCCTATTTATGCTATTTAATGAAAAATAATAATAAAAATCTTTTCTTCTACTATGATGCATTCTTTCAGATAAGAGCCAGAAAAGACTGATTCTATACAATTACTTAACATTCTTTTTGCTTGAGCAAAGTGATAAACCAGTATATCTGCTCATAAATAAGAAAAAAAAATGTAACGTCAAATATTCATTCACTAGAGACAATTATCCAAAAATGCATTTAACTGCAGAAGAGACACATAAGTGCTAAGCTATTATTCATTCTCCACTAAGAAGCTGAGAATGAATGAGAGGAATAATTACATGTGTTTGCAACTAGTTCTAGGTATAAGTATCCTGTTCATGACAACTTAAATTTTGATCTTTACTACTGTGTACATGATCTACCTACTTGTATTGCCACTGAAAAATGATAATCTGTATACTCTTAAAAAGAAATTGTTACTGTTTTGAATATCTGTGGCTTTAACTTTATCTTAATGTCCAAACATGTCATAGTTAAGCCACTTGTCTTCTTGATAGAGTAAAAAAATTTAAACCGATCTAATTGCCAGCCTTGGGAGTATTGCCTTTCCATGGTGCCTTTCTCTGTAACCTAATGTCTTTTTGCCCAAGTTATAGAGGATGAAAGGATTCAGAATCTGCCACCTCTAATGTGGAATTTTGGCATATAGATGATTTCGGCTACCAACACTTAAGTTACAGCATATGCAGGTACTCTCTCTGATCTCAAAGGTCATAAAATTTCCCTCTAGAAACGTACCCTCATAATAGACCAGGAAGAGAACATTATTTTCTCCAGAAACAGGGAGTCAGCTCTGAAATGGATCTATGAAACAAAATTTCATTTGAGCTCTTTATGTATTTCCTTATTATCTTCTAAATTTCTGCCTCTAACCCATGCCTATTTGTCTTGTCTTGATTCCACAATTTATTATCTTTTGAATGAAAATGTTTATATGCTTTTGGGTTAAATTGTTGGGATTTCATTTTGCTTTTGAAGATTCCTGTGTAGATGTAAAATGAAACTCACATGTCTTTCTTATGTAATTTAATTCTTATACTACTAGCAGAACCTAAGAAGATAAAGGATTTTCTTTCCCTAAGGACATTGTAAATAGCTATTAATGGGGAATTACTTTCTTAATTTCTGAACATTATAAGACAAAGATTTCCCCCCAATTTGTTTAACAATTCATTCAAGTTTCAAAATAAAATTCAGAATTTTCTACCAGGAAAATATCATTTTATGACATTAAATTTATAGTCTAGCATAAGTTAAAAATGAAAATTTAATATATCGGTTGGTAGGTGGTATCACATAGACTTATTTTCTTATTTCAGAATTAGGAAGCCTCTTGAGGTAATCACAGAAATTCTTTCAACATTTTCTGTGGAATTATTTTTTCCCCCAGAATCCTAGAGGTGAAATGTTCCTTAAGGTGAATGTCTAAAGTGACAATGCACTTTATGAGATGATTTAAATTTAATCACATTCCTGCTATTGATATCTAAATTTGCACTGAGAAATTAATTATCTTTCATAGTTTTATTCATGCCATTCAAAGTCAAGATAAACACATGGATGGTCAGTTTTGTATTAGAACCAGTAATGCTATTGCTGATGAAGACCAAATCAAAGTTCACTAATTCTGTTCTATCCTTGGTTTTCAGTACATTCTTATACTATTTTACTGTTTGTTTTTAATTAGTTGTGAAAATAAATTAATATTAGTATATTTTCAAATATTCCTTTTATTTCATAACATTTAGTGCTGAAAATTGTCTCTGAGAATTATATTAAAACATAATGCTAACACTGATGAAAACATCAAATCCTAACATTGTGTTTAATCATTAGTCAGATTAATCTAATTTTTAATCATTGTTTTGGATTATCTAATATGACCACAGTTGAAAGACAAAACGTAGAAATGAGCTAATGTACCAGAAGAGATTGTTTCTTTTATGTGGTGTATGAATTATTAGCAATTGTCTGGATGATTACATTATAAGATAGTATACAAACAATAGACCTCAGGAGTTTATTTATTCAGTTTATTCTGTGTTTGCATGTGTCCGTACCTGTGTATGTTTTACAGCTGTTATTTCAAGAAACCAAGAAGGTCCAGGAGAAATGGGAAAGGCTGTGCTGATTCCTAAAGATGATCAAGAGAAAATGAAAGAACTATTTAAAATCAACCAATTTAATCTTATGGCCAGCGATCTGATTGCCCTTAACAGAAGTCTGCCGGATGTAAGATTAGAAGGGTGAGTATACATGTGTGCTATGATCTTTTTATTAGTAATTCTCTTATTTCTGAACCTCAGAACTTCAGTTAACCCAGATTATATTATTCTATAACTCCATGCTTCTCACTAGTATGCGTTTATTGTATAGCAGAAATTTGCGATATGTGCGTATGCTGGGAGATATGAACTAATTTTTTTCATTTAACAGACAAAACTTGTTACTTGCAAAAACAATAGAATCCGCAGGTCCAACAGATTTTTCTGTGTGAAAGTTTTTCTTTTTTTTCTTTGCATTACCAAACAGAAAATGGTTTTTAACAGATCCTTCACTTATCTGCACATGACACATCTTCTACATTGTTTTGAAAAATTATGTGCTTTACTATTTCATCATAAAAATACCCAATTACCCTTATGATTTCTTGACCCTTTAAAAATTGCTCAATATGTAATGGGGTTATGGCAATATATGCCACAATATAGTATTACCATATTTATCAGCAGTGAAAAAAATAATCACCTGGAAATAATACTGCATGAAAATGATAACAAATTCTACTTATATGCTTTGCTGTAATTTTTGCTCTAGACAGTTGAACATATTTTACTTGTATGTAATAAATCAATGCTCAGTGTTAGTGTTGCTATCCTACTGTATATTCTTTGTAAAGCCAGTTCCTATTATTAAAAAAGAGACATCCTTAGATTTTAGAAAATTCTTGAGTTGACAAATGTATTTCTCTACACACTTCCATGTAAGGCATGTAATGATTTTTTTTATGCACAGTAAAATCATAATTAATGCAAGTTTTCTACCTTTGTCTCATATTACTATGTTATTAATGCCAGATTTATTAAACTGTATATTTTTCCTTTCTAAGTTTCTTCAAATAAGACCAAATCCTTAGTAAGGTACCGAGGCTGATGATTGTCAGGATTCACTAAGTGGCTAAATGACTGATTCCTCATAACATTGTATGGCTTTGAAAGATCTCTTTTAAAAATATCACAAATAAATACGTGTTATGGGTGTTTTTCTCTAGAAAATAATTTAAATCCAAATGTTAAATATAAAGGTCTAAATATTTTACATATAGTGTTGAGTTTATGCTTGCATGCATTAATGTCATTTTAAATGCTATTCAACATGCATATTCTTTAATCCTGAACATTTTAAATGCTTTATGATTTGATATTGTTGCATTTATTACTTTGTTTTATATGTCTTGGTGTGATAAAATGGGTACATATGATGGTAATGTATTCAGAAAAACTATACAAATAATCTTTTAAAATTTGAAATAATAGTTTAGCTGCAATAATTCAAAGTAATTAAATTTTACAACGTTTCTAGAAGTAACACAGTAAGAATTTAATACAGAATTAATCCTTAACACTTTAGATGTTTTATTTTTTAATATTGCTGCCTTTATTACTTTGTTTTGTATGCTTTGGTGTGATAAAATGGGTACATATGATGGTAATATAGTCAGAAAAACTATCCAAATCTTTTAAAAGTTGAAATTATAGTTTAGATGTCATAATTAAAGGTAATTAAATTTTATAACAAATCTAGAATTAACAAAGTAAGAAATGATTTAATACAGAGAAATAGATTAGAAAAAGAATGACAGCAAAATCTTAATCATACAAAATTTTCAAGTATTTTTTGACAGTGACATTTCTTCTTTTAAGTATTTAAGAATCCCTTAGCAACTCAGTGCTTGCATGATCAAGCCTTACACTGTGTAATTATTCAACATTTGTAAATGAAGGATTTAAATTCCTTAGCATGAAATTACATAAGTGTCATATTTACTGTGGTTATTATTGCTTGAATTTTGACACTTTATCATTACCTTATGAAATAATATTATTAAAATAAATATTTTTATATTTTATTTTTCTGAAACACTACAGTGGGTATAATCAAAAACAAACCAGAAATATCTTCCAAAATTGCTAGATGACTCATAGTGTATGAAGTTCATGGGGATGACTGCAAACCCTTTTTGATGTCTAATCGTTAAAAAAATGCTTATAAATCACATATCCAAACTATTATTTAATAGTTACAGAGATATTTTGATAATTATTTTACCTAAGGTTTCTAAACTTTTATTAGTCTGTTATAGTTTAATATTTAGGTAGTTGTATCTGTAGAAGTGCGATAGAGACTGGATGGAGGGTTGTATAGAGAGGTCCTCAATTTGATCCTTAGAGAGAGGAAAGAAAGATATTAGCACATTAAATTAACCATAGTGAAATGATGAAGGGTACAGATTATGTAAAGATTTTAAAAGTGGATTCCTACATAGGTAGTTTTACAAAAGCTTATTTTGTTTCCATGGAAAACTTGAGTTGAGAATGTGTCTGAATCACCTAAACAATGAATTCTTTCAAATACCCAAATACATTTTACAATAATATACCTTTAAACTGTTTTGACTAAATCAGAAATAGTCCCAGAAGATTAATGTTGCATTTTGCTATAATGTCAATCTAAACTATCTGAAAATATGTACAGGATAATAAAAGTAAATACTCTATCTTCTCACAGGAAACAGACTAAGCAAAATACTTTCTTTGGAGACAATCATGATGAAATATCAGGAAAACACAGTAAATTTTGGAATGCTCCCCCTTAGGAGGGATATAGACATGGAATTTATTATTATTTATAATACATTTACATGTAATCTTGAATGACTTTTTGGATACAAAATTGTATGTATCACAAAAATAGTGCTTATATATTTTAAGTGCAAGTAAGACAGGATACCTCTGATAACTTACTTTTTTGAAGATCCAGGGGATTCTTATTATAATCTGTATATGCTTATCAATAAAATTCTGAGCACCTGTAACAAACCTCTCTCTGCTTACCATCCTTCACAAATTTAAAAGCAGAAATGGAAAAAAATGCCATAAAATTTTATCTTATCAATAATTAAAAAAAAGATGTCAACTTGACTAGTTGAGACTCAGCATTTGGAATTTTTTAGCGTATTTCTTATCAATTATGTGTTTCAATTTTTATAGGCTTATCTTGTTTGAATTGTGGAAAAATAGGATTTAAATGCTTCTGTTTTTTAGAAAGGAAGTGAATAATATCATTTGTTTTGATCCTTTTATTTAAATTTTATGTTAATATTGGGAGAGAAATAAAAAGCACAAAGTAAGAGAAAAAGTAATAATTATTAGATTCAACAAACCTATTAAATGTTAATAAAAACGTCATTGTGAGCATTTTAGTAGCCAGTGTTAACTTATGCTACCAGGCTTTGCAGGAAGTAGGGAAAAAAAAAAAGACTATGCTCATGACCCATGGTCTACTGTATTTCATTATGTGGAAAACAAATAGGGAGAATTAAGTGTCAATTGTAGAGAGAAAATTTTCAAGTAAAAGTGGCAGAAATTCTCCTGAGATGGAAACAAACCACATAGGTTTTAGATTTGACTCTATGGCTTAGCGTTTCATCTTGACCAAGTAATTAATTTTCTAAGTCCAAGTTTCCTTTCACTAATTAAACCAACTAATCAGTAACTCAACCATTCAGCAACCCTTTGTTTTTTAACTAAATGCTTAGTCTTACGAGCACAAAAACAGGTATTACATCCTCTGAAATCTAGGAGTTTAGAGATAAGATATACACAAACACATGACTAATTATGATATTTTTGCCACATATGATTGAAAAAATAATGAAAATGAGATATTTTGCCTTAGCAAAATTTATATGTAAAATATTTTTTTTATAGATATTATTGTGGAATTCTCTTTTGCCCCCTACTTCTTGTTTTGAATTATGGGAAACTTTTTAAGCTACAAACTTCTCTCTCTGCTCTTTGCAATTCTTTTTGGATAAGAAGTAAACAGTAATTATTGGATAAATATTTCTTTCAAAAGCAATATGCAACTAAACCAGAATTCTAAAGTTCTTCATATTTATTTGTATTCAGACATTTCGTGACACTTCAGATACCAGTATTGAGTTGTTTCAAGGTTATAATGCAGTTGGCATCTAAACATATTTCATCAGGAAAAAATTGATAAAATAGAAGTTTATTTCAGCTATTTATATCTTAGACAAAATAACTGCTTCATACGTCTGCACACTTGCAAGCCGATAAAGTGAAAAATATTTTAGTAACTTTATGTTATTAGTGGAAGAACAGCTAAAGCACACAAATTTTGAGTAAATTGTTCTCAAAGGACAGAATTTACTATATGAAATAAAAAGCAAGCTATGGTATATTCACTTCTGTGCTCAGTCTCTTGAGTACCTGCCCATTTATATGAATTGTCTTTCATGTGAGTTAAAATATGATAAGTATAACATTGATTGCACAAAGAAGAAATTAAAAATGAGGACATTAATTGGATTTTTGATCTTTGTTCCACATCTTTTCTTTTCAATTTGAGAACTACTATAGCTTGCAAATACTGGCAAAAATTTTGCCTGTGAAGATAATAACTTTATAACATTGTAGTTTATGTGTTCATGTGTGGAATTAATTTCACTATCCATTTTACAAGTGGTGTGCAAGAATATCTGTGTGTGTTTGTATTTGATGAATGTAAAAATTATAGCTATTATTATCTTTGGGTAATGATGCTGATGCACCACACTTTTTCTTTCAAATATGAAATAGAATAAAAATGTGTAGCCATGTTCTTAGGGACACATTTAAGTATTGCTATAGGCAGAAATCATGCTGCATAACACTATTTAAACGTGAACTCTCCTAAGTTTTCTTACTTGAGTTAATTTTCTGAAGCTATGGCTTTGATCTATTTTTAAAATGATAGTATAATATATATAGTGTAAAACGTAACCATTGCAATGATTTTTATATGCATAGGTCAGTAGTGTTAAGTATAATGGGATCGTTTTGAGCTCAATTC
Source organism: Hydrochoerus hydrochaeris (assembly GCA_004027455.1). Classification (NCBI taxonomy): domain Eukaryota; kingdom Metazoa; phylum Chordata; class Mammalia; order Rodentia; family Hydrochaeridae; genus Hydrochoerus; species Hydrochoerus hydrochaeris. The sequence goes on along the minus strand of PVLA01002723.1, from coordinate 10,171 downwards.
AATTGAGAAAAACAGGCAAAGGAAAAGCTTTCTGCTCTCCACCCTCTTTCTAAAGGCAGGGTGTACATTTCCCCTATTTGAGGCATTCATTTTTCTCATACTGGGGATGGGGGAAAGATCCAGCTGTCTCAGAAGAGACAGTGACAGTGCCAAGATAAGTCAGTGTAAAATAAATTCTAATAAATAACCTCCATCTTCCATATATTATCACAGTTTACCACATCTGTGAATCTTTAGCTTGCTTCCTTTGTCTTGGCACTTCACAATTTATCACTGTTTGTTAAAACAGTGTTTCCAAAAAAGTTTGTACTCTGCTTAAGAATGAGCGGCTAAAGGTGGAAGGTGTTGTGAAATCAAAGAAAGAGGCAGACAGATAGAGGACTGCACAAAGTACGATTTTGGAGGGGATTTAAAGACAGAAGTATCTCTTAGTGATAGTAAGACAAGGGGACTCTTACATTCTAAAATATGAAGGAGTTTATATCCTAATGTAGCAAAGTTGGGTTGTAACCAATCAAAATACTCCTGGTCTTTCTGAGAAACAATTAACATATCCAACATCAGTTAAGAATTAATCTGGACACACTGGCAGGTTATAAAATGTTCTGCTGTCTCGATGTCTTTACCGGTTCTGTAGGGTTTGGGCCATATACCCCAGTCATGTGGCAGGCAAAATGGTGGTTACAATAAGATAGCCATAGTCACTTTGAGCGAGCTCCCTAAAGATTTACTGAATTTAAATGTTTGGGTATTCACTTGTTTTCTACAAAGGTAAAAATTAAATTATTGACAACACATGAATCTGTATGATTGTTTTTTCTATTAATCTGTGCTTTATTTTTTTAATTTAAAGGCTCCAATACAAAACAAAAAATATAGTCAAAAGTTTTCCTCCCTTCTAACAAATACATTAAGCACAGTGCAATCTATGTTCGCAATTCTTTTCGTAATGCAAGATTGAAACTCTGTTTTCATCAAACAACAGTCTTGGATTTCCCAGGTCCTTGGCAACCACAGTTTTGCTTCCTGTCTCTGTGAATTTGTTTAGTGAAATAGCCGCCTATATCTGGAATCATAGTCTTTTTTTGATTGCTTATTGAACTTAGAATTTCATCACATTGGTTCATCAGTATCTTATGAGATGTCAGGGTTTCTTAATTTGTAAAAATCTGACTATTATTCCCTTGCATGGATATAGCATATTTTCTTTATTCTTCAATAAATATACAGGTGGAAGTTTTCATCTTGGCTTTTATGAACAATGTTGCTAAGAACTTGGATTTATATGTGTCTCTTTCAGATCATATTTTCAATCCACATAACTAAAACTAGAATTGCTTAATTATGACTCTATTTTCAATATTTGGGGAAATATATTGTTTCTACAGTCACTGCAGTATTATAAGGGTTCCAGTGTTTTACCCTCTCACATATTTTACTTTCCTCTTTTTTTGTTTGACAGTAACCATCCTAGTGAATATGAGTAATATCTATAATGATTTTTTTATTTATATCTCCTTGATGATTGATGATGTAAACTATTTTGCATTTGCCTTTGTCCACTTGGATTATATTAAATATTTTGGATTTACTGTTGTTCATTTGTATGTTTTCTTTGGAAGAAGTGGATGCAAAATTTTGCCCATTTTTAAACTCTGGTATTCTTTGTCATAAAGTTGTAAATATTTTTATTTTTTCTGGATAGTAATACCATCAGATTTATAATTTTCAAATGTACTGTTTTATTCTGTAATTTGCCTTTTCATTCTTGATTGTTTCTTTGAATGCACAGAATTTAAATTTTTTTTTTCATTTAGGTACTATTAGATCCATTTTACTTGTTTGCCTGTCTTTGGCATCATGTCTAAGAAATTATTGAAAAATCTATTGTCATATTTCTTATGATTTAACTTGAGAATTTCATAGTATAAGCTCTTATATATAGTTTATCTATTTTTTGTAAAGACCTAGTTTCTATATTGTGTAATGTAAAGGGCACAAACATGTTGTTTTGCATATAAATAGCTAGTTTTAATAACATTATTGAAAATACTTTTTTCTCCTATTATGTGGTCTTAGAATCCTTGTTGAAAATCATTTGGCTATATGCAAAAACTTTATTTCTAGAATCTTTGTTCTGTTCCACTGGTCTTGTCTTCATCCCAATTCTACCCTGTTTTGATTGTTCTTCTTAGAAGTAACTTTTAAAATTGGGAAGTGCAAGATATCCAACTTTATTTTATGAACATTTTTAATGGTTTTCTTTTTACTTATTTATTTTGTACCAGGGATCGAACTCACACTCTCTTTCAGGCAGGTGCTGTGCCACTGAGCTATATCCCTGGCTCTTGTTAGCATTTTTAATGATACATGCTTTTTTTCCCACAGTTGAAAATTTAGTTTTCTTTCACACCCTGAATTTTTTGTTTAAAGAATTTTTGATTTTACATGTTTAGCATTTATCAGAATCTAATTGTATAATCCATGAAAATTAAAATAATCTTTCATTGCAGAGCGGAATATCAAAAATCTAATACTTGGCAATATGAATTTCAAACATCAATTGTCTGAAGGTGAAGTAAAGAGAAACTTTATAAACTAGATATGTACAGGACCAGTATGTAGCAGAAGAACTTTCTAGGGAGAAAAGTAAATTAGAGGAGTGAGTCACTTTTGGTGGGAGAAGGAACATCAACACGTACAAAATACCTTTCAATTGTTCATCTGCTTTACAAATCCTAATTGAATAAGAGAATTTAATTTTGTTTTTGAACTCTTTCATAAAAATAATATTTTTATTTATATTTTTTCTGTTTAGGGCTAAAAAAGCTTTATTTATATCTACTTACTATTATGGACCCTTAATTTTCAGTAGTTCTAACATTATGGTTTTGTTCTCTGTAGTTTGATTTTGTGTAATTAATACAGAAATGTTAATCTGTTTAACACTCATTAAAAGCTACAGTTCATAACATTACAATGACAGATTTCTCTAATGAACTAAGAATTTTTAAGCAAGAAAAGTAATTTTTAAAATTACTTTTTAAAATGTTTGGGTACTTGAGGATTAGGGAAAGGTGATTAGTACAGGCAGAAAGAATTTGAGGCTTGTGAGGAAACAACCAACTAGAGTGGAAAACTGGGACTAACCATTCAGCTTGTAGTTCTGGGATGATGAGGAACCTCAAAAGTAGCACCTCTGCTAATTTACACAAGTCATGATAGGCAACTTGGAGATTTTGGAGCAGGAATTTGGTATGATAGAAATGATATTTAAGAAGAAATTTTCCCACAATATTATAAAAAAGATATTATGGCTAAGAAAAGCCTGAACATAATGATATTATTGTTACACAAATATGATTACATAAAGAACCTGTCAGCATTCTGGCTTTAGAAACATGAAGCAATAATTAGTAATGCATTAAAATGAAAGAAAGGGATAAGCACTAAATCCAAGATATCTTCAGGAGGGCTTGGGCATACGATTAAAATTCCAGCTTGATTTCTGTGTGTTTTAAATTTGAAACAAATAGAGATGAGGGAAAAGAACTGTAAATATATATATGATTGCAAGCATATTATGAAGTAATTCCGGAATTAGTGACTGACTGGATACAAAGGAAGAAAAATTAAGGAGCTGAAATATGACTCTAATATTTCAAAATTGAGTGACTAGGAAATTTATGATAATGAAAACTGTGTGGAGAATATATATGTATATGTGCCTATTATATTCACATATCTACTTTTAATATGAGAGATATAATTAATTCAACATATATGCATATGATAAGTCAAAGTATTATAGAAACAATTATCATTATCTTTACAGTCAAAGTTTTTGCCAGCATATGAAAATTATAATTAATATCAAATTTCAAAAATGATGTGTAACAGAGGTCATATATCCAATTAATATTCTCATTTTATATTTGTCATTTGCAAAATCAGTGGTACATTATTATATATAGTATTAGCACATTTGTGCAAATAGATCTTTAAACAATTTTCTGTTTCTAATATTTCTAAAGTTAGACTTTTGAAAGTTGGTATTTTTTTAAACTGTATAATTTTTATTTACTACTGCAAGAACATTGAATTTTTTACTAAAGATAGTTTCATAACAAACATATGTAGAATGATTCATCATAAGAAGGTAGATAGTTGTATTTTATTGTCAGAAAAATCTTGTGTAAAAAGAACATTTGCCTTTGTAAAAAATTCTTCCTTACTGTTTTCACCATCTACAGATTTTTTTGTGCTTATGTCAGTGTAATAAGGGAGGGCTAAATTATTCTAATGCCAGTTTATAATATTGATTAGCTTAAGAAGAATTATTTCATAGTTAGATGTTTAATCCTTCACAGTGAGATGTACATTTATTGATACAGGAAGTCTTGCATAACTATGCATTCTAGTTGTTCATAATAATTAATATTCTTATAAGCTTTTGTTGTTTCCCTGTAGAACCCCATATACTTTCTGAATGGTAACTGCAGTGTAAATGAGAAACTGTTTGTGAGGTTTGACTTTTAATATTGTAATATTACTATGTACTTTTGTTGCATTAAGATATACTTGTCAAAATAAATAAATTTTTTTTTTGTTCATCCCAACATCCAACTTGAAATACATGGACCATATTTTAGGATGAAAATAAATATATTTTAGGATGACAATTTTAGGATGAAAATAAATATATTTTGCATTGCATATTTATGTATTATATTTATATAGTTATTTCATTTTCCCTGATAAAATATATTCTCTCTGTTCTTTTTGATTTTTTTGTTTGTGAAGGATTACAAATATAGATGTAGATTGAAGCAATTTCACTTCAAAGTCATAGGAAGCTGCCTCAGATAATTTGCTAAGATAGTGTTTTATCTTTAAATCTCAATAATCATTTAAATATAATAATTTAGATATAATCATTTTATCATCATGCTAAGTAGGATGATGTTAAATTTCAACTAAATAAAGTCCTAATTTCACAAATACTCCTTAATATCTTTTTGCCAATGATTTATGAGATGTTCAAAATCTAGTATAGGAAATAATTACTGTTAATGAGCATACATAGCATAGATATTAGGGAAAGATTTCTACCCCATGATAAAATTTAAGCATGTAATTTAATAAACCCTTTGAAATTGGTAAACACTGTAATTAATATAAAACTTCTGTGTCAGGTATATTCTAGGTATTGGCTTATGTAATTTTTAATCAAAACTCCATGACATGTATCTTATTTTTTATTGTGTTTGTTTTATAGGTTAGGAAACATACTCAGGTTAATGAATTTCCCCAAGATCATGCATCTGACATTTGAATACAGACAATAAAATTTCAAGCATATATTCTGAGCCATTCCAGAACACAATAGAATATGGAAAGGCAGAACACAATAGAATATGGAAAGGGAAGAGACAAGAAGGGGTTTTACATTACTAAGGGACTCATGGAAAAAAATTACTTATCAGTTAGCTGTTGAAAATAATAGGTGGGACTTGCATAAAGATAAATGCAAGAGATGTCATAGAGATTCTAAATAGGAATAAAAACACGAAAAGCTAAGAAAACATATAATGAATACATAATTTGATGAAAACACTGATCTAATGTAATAGTTCATTTTGGGTACTGTTCATATTGTGATGTTGATTGTTGTTATCTTAATTTTTTTAAACACTACTCTCAGATACGAATTCTATCCATCAATCCTATGATATTTCCTTTATCTATTCTCTTTCCTTTTCTATTTCTTTTAACATATTACCTCATAATTTTAGCAACACCCTCATACCTGTGATACCTCCTCTCAAATTTATGTTTTCAGTTTTGGACCTTATTATTTTCTATTTCATTGAGAAAATCTTAAAAAACAAAAGTAAATAGAACAGAACTCCTTTTGGTCTCATCATGGCATGTTCTGTTCACTTGAATTTATACCCCTATATTGTATGTCCTTTTTTATTACTCTGAATGCATTGTTCATATTTCTTATCATAACCATACCATCCCCAAGTGCCATCCTCTCTTAGCTATTCAAGTGCCTTATTTCAATAGTTCTGTCCATTTCTTGCATCAACTCTTTTGTCTTTCCAGGGTTATTCTCAATAGCACAGATATAGCCTGTTCATTCTTTCTTAAAAAACAAGCACATAAATCATATCACTTGATGATTCTCACAGATATGTTCATTTCTCTTCTTTTGTTCAAAAAGTTCTTGAAAGAGTTTTCTTTCTTCGCTGTATTAAATCACTCCCATCATTTTGTTTTAAATACACTTCAGTGGACTTTTAGCCACACAGTGTCTGCAATATTCCTCTTACTAAGGTCATTAATGATTTTTATGTCACTATACTTAACAGTAGGTTTCCAGTGCTTGTATATCTTGACTTATCTGCCTAAATTTACAAAGCATATCATTAACTCCATTTTGGAATAAAACTTTCACTTGATTCTCAAGTCCACAGTATCCTAATTCCCCCATACTTTCCACTCTTTTATTTTGTTATACACTAGTGCTTTTCTTTCGCCCTGATTTCTGAAGATAGGAATGACCAGAAAGTAAGATCTTATTACTTTCTATCATTCAGTTGGCATTTACTTCCTTGGTAATTTCATGGACCTTTTATTTTCAGTATCATCTAAGTATTCAACCCAAGCCTCTACTAACTTCCATAATTGGATATCTAGCAATATTCTTGGTACCTTTACTTGAATGACTACAACACATCTAAAATGTAACATGTCCAAGAAGGACCAGAAGATAGTTCCAATAAAACCTTCACTTTTCAGGAAGTTTATCACCTTAGGAACTGGCATTTTTGTCCTTGTAGTTGTAAACGGCAAACCTTGCAGTGTCATTTTACTACTCTCTTGTAACCAGCATCTGATTTAAAAATCAATTTTTCTTGCTATATCCAGTGGCAACATTTTAATTCAAGCTACAAAAATTTTTCACTTGAATCATTGTAGTAAGCTGTTAAGTATTTCATTCATTTACTCTTTCTCTTTCTCTTTCTCTTTCTCTTTCTCTTTCTCTTTCTCTTTCTCTCTTTCTTTCTCTTTCTTTCTTTCTTTCTTTCTTTCTTTCTTTCTTTCTTTCTTTCTTTCTTTCTTTCTTTCTTTCATCTTTCTTTTCTCTTGTTGCCTTTCATTTTTTATCTTTGATACTTTGATCAGCATAATAGGAAAAGTGATCTTGCAGAAGTCTTCTTACAGTACAAGTCAGTTTGTTCATGTCTTTTATTCCATGTACAAATGTACACTGGAAAACACCAAGAATACTGCATCTTCCAGACTTTTTGAACTTTAATTTCCTCTCTCTGAGATGTTTGCTTCTTAATCATCCACACCTTTTGCTTCCTGATCTTCAAGCTCATTCATGACTTCTAAACTTTCATCCCTCTAAACTCTTTCCTAACCACACTGTATAAAACTGTACCATCCCTTCATAATTTCTATTTTGTTTCTCTGATTTTTTTCTCCTTTGTTCTGCTTTGTCCTATCTTTGATAAAGAGCATTTTACTTATGTATCAACTTTATTATTTATCTCACTGAATAAAAATCAATGAAAGTGAAGTTCTTTCTATATTTTGTTTACTGGTGTGATTTCTTGTTCCGTGAAAAGTTTCAACTGTATGATTGGAATAACTATTTTTCAGTGTACTTTTTAATTAATTAGTGATAAAAATATTCTGATAATATAGAGGGTACAATACATAGAAAATTTGACTTTTATTTTATAGTCAAAGATTTTTGTGGATCTTCAGAGGGATACTGGTATAATAAAAGATATATGTGCTTGTATTATTTATAAATGATCATTTTAATCAATGTTTTTTTCAGCATGACAGTTTAGCCTGTGGCAGAATAAGAAAACCATAGAAATTAAAAATCTTTTAATATTGGGGATTACAATGTACTCTGTCAAAGATCAAGTAACAGTTTAAGTACTTAGAAGTTAGTGATTTTTGAGAGAGATTTAACAACCTGTTAAAGTTGATATTTCTTTTGGTTGCTTCTGTTTATTGAGCAATTATTGGGTGCCACTCATTATACTGGATGCTTTAAACATCCTCTCACTTGAATCTTTGTCTCTAATTAGGCTTAATGTATAAGTGTATTTATTTCCAATTTGCAGTTGGTAAACTAAAGATAAAAAGATGTTTTGTTTGGGTAAAACTGTTAGAAATGACTTTCTTCCATAATTTTTTCTTAACTTTGTGTCAGATTTTTCTACGAGGCAGCCTAATTTTTGGCTAATATTTCTTGGCCCTAATACTCTCCATTGTGGCATATGTCCATATTTTCATTTTTAGTGAATAATATTTAGGAGCTTTGTTTATTATTTGTTTTCTAACACAGACCAGTGACACTCACATGACTTGAAGTCTTTCTCCTTAGTTTGTGCTTCAGAAAATATACCATATAAAGACTGATTTTAGGGCTCCCTTGCCTCAGCCCTGTAGGGAAAAGCCCCTCTGTGAAACTTCAGCTCCAGATATCTCTTATCATATGCACTTGTCCTTGGAACCCATGATTCCTTGTTGCACCAAAATTTAAAAGCACTCCTCTCCAAATACTGACCTCTTCGACCACCCAAGCGTTTTAATTTTGTCTAAGATATTTTCCGCTTTACACATTTCCAAATTCTAATGATACCAAGTCATATTTTCCCATTGCACTTTAGTCTTAAGTATTATTTAAGGTTATAATTTACAGCCATTAAAAATCTATGGAAAAATATGATGCTGATCTATTAACAGCAGCTACAACCTCTGAGAATAGATATTTTGAGATCCCTATCACTTGGTTTGGAATATAATACATACTTTCATTCTCTTTCCCAGAAGTAGGATGTGCCATCACATACCCAGTGTTTTTGATTTCCCTCACCTCATTTAACCCTTCTTCCAATGCCAGTTTTCTCCCTTAGAAGTGAGGGCAGGGGATAAGATAGATTTGTAGTCATAGCATCAGTTTTACTGCCTTTCCAGCAGCTTCTATTAGAACTTGTGTTACCAATCATTAATCTATTTTCAAACTTGCTAAAATTCAGAGAAAACACATTCTTCTTAACCCATTACTTACTCACATTTATCTATCTGTTTATCTATCTATCTATCTATCTATTTATCACAAAGGCATGATTTAAACCAGATTTTTAGACACCAAAGTTCAACTCTTCCTGATGCCCCTACTCTAGTCATTGAATAAGGAGAAAAGGATAAGAATACTGAGAAAAGAAAGGAAAGCACAAATATCTATGACATACTGCAATGTATTTGGTTCAATTAATGTTCATCCAGAGTCCAGTTAATATATGTTTTGTTTTTCATGGATATACAACTAGAATGGTCATTTTGTACTTGCAAGATCTGTATCCTAATAATTGAAATAGACTGGAATATAAAAGGAAAAAAGTTAAAATGTGACTCTCACTTTGGTATCATTACAGGGAGTCCACACAGATATGTTTTGTGGTGTGAGTGGAGACAGGAGTAATCAAGGGAGTGATGGAGACGGATCTTATGGACTTCAAATAAATAACTCCAAGGGGTGGCAGATAAATAATAGAGTAGCATTGGAATAATGGAAAAATTGGACCATTACACCCATGGATTCAAGAAGTTTAAGATTAGTTAATGATAAGTTTTTCCTTGGCGCAATAGAAAAGCAAGAGCAAAGAAAGGAAAAAAAGAAAAAGGCCTTTAATGCGGGCATGGGAGGGCTGCAATAGAGTTCAAGTTGCATGTTGGGGGCAGACAAAGAAACACAGAACTTTTATTCAGTTTGACAAGATGGAGTTTGAAGGTGCAGGCAGAGTGACTTTTGACAGCTGATTGGGAGAATGTTGGCTTGACAGCACGAAAAGCAGGGAGTTTGGTTTCCTGGTTTGCAAGAAGAATGTGGAAGTCAGTGTTGAAGGCAAGTGCTGTCTCTTGCCACACTGGGCAGATGCCATGCTGAGCCTGGCAGTGCTTCACAAGGGCAGAACCCATCTGTTAAAACCTTTTCAGTAGTTACTGCCGGAGTCCAGCTGCGGCAGGGCTCAGGGGTCCCAAAGGTGGTCAGGGAGTCAGCGAGTGAGAGACAGAAGACACTGCACACCAGTATGTGAGTGAATCTGAATCTATTTTATTTTTTAGAAGCTGG
>PVLA01002722.1:216350-252196 GCA_004027455.1 Hydrochoerus hydrochaeris | reverse complement strand
GCTGGAGGCATGATTCCTACACCAGCCCTCTTGTGTCTTCCCAGGTTGCATGGAAGTGTGAGTGCCGTGCTCAGTTCAGTGAATACCACTAAATAATAAATTCTGAATTTATATCCCATTCGACTCCTTATCATACTTGATTTTGAGGTAGGAGAGAAGAAATAAGAATAGGTAGAAAAGGAGATTAGAAAATGGTAATTTCAAATTGTACTTTTTTAAAAAAACAGCTACAGGATACAAAAATCAGTCAAACATTTCTTCCAGAAAACTAAATTTAAAAAAAATTCCTAAAGGCCTTGAAATCCTAGTATATTTTTGCCCATGCTCTACTGTCTTTTGTCTTTATAGTGGACCATTACAGTTCCAGCTGTGGACAGCCCCTCCCCCTTCACCTGTAGAATGGCCCTTTTGTGCCTGTGGAAAGGACCGTGCCTTTCAGCTGTTAACTTGAACCACTTTCTACCCATAAAATCACAGAAATATACTCAGATTCAGGCCAACATATGCCTCTTGAATTTGGTTCTCCCACACACACACACATTCTAACCATGACATCCACTGTAACTTCACTGGCCTTACAATCTTCCAACTTGGAACAGATTACCTGATCTTCAAGGAGTTGCTTATGGTGTAATTATTGTTTCAAGAATTATTGCTTTAGAAATACAGCAAAGTATGATTCAGCATAGAGCTCACAGAGCAGAAAATATCAGAGCAAAGCCTGATATAATAACATTCATAATAACATTAACCGATAGGCTGGGGATTTAGCTCAGCAGCATTAAGTGCCTACCTGGCAAGCACGAGGTTTGATCCCTGGTACAAAAACAACAACAAAAAAAACCCATTAACTGAGTTTTATCGGGACCACTTGACTGCAACAGATTTTATATGCTATTTTTGTAATGTATCAACCATAAAAAATAAGCATTATTCTTCTCTTTTGATGGTTAAAGAAGTGTCAATTTCAGCTCCAAAATGAAGTTTCATTCCAGCACCAAACAGCTGCAAAGTGGTGAACTGGGTGTTTGAAACCTACGGATGTGACTCAGGAGTGCTTCTGTCTCCCCAACAAGTTGTACAACAGATAGATCAGGAAGTGAGAACTCTTCCATGAAATATGAAAGGTCTCAGTGTTTCCCCAGGGACTGCCAGAGCACTATGTGAACAAGTGGAAAAAGCCAGTGATGGGGAAGAAATTCCACCTTAAGAGACTATGATTAAATGGAGCCAGGCTGAGAGAGAGGCTATAGGAAATATGCAGAATGCAACACATTTGGAGAAAAAGAAAAAATTTTCTTTACATGGGAGAGAGAGAAATCAATGACAGTGGAAGATGTAAGGGAAGAGAAAGGGAAGCCAAAGGAAAGCTTAGAGAAAATAAACAAGACAAAGTATTTGTTAAATGTATCAGTGATGATAAAATGCTAATAAAAAAGTCAGAATATGGTGAGGGCCAAAGAGATGGAGGGGTGTATAACAATTTTTAGAGGAATTTTTAGGCTCATTTTCTGTAGAGAATAGGAGGTACAAAATATTAGGTCCCACAGAGCTAGTGATGTTGTGAGTGTGAATTTTGAAAACAACCAAAAAATGTCAGAGATTTTGTCATGGCTTGTATCTAGATGTCCCCCCCAAGCCTCATGTCGTCATAGGTGGGGATTTTTCAGGGATGGCTGGATCTAGAATGTGTCATACTGGAATAGATCTATGGTTCAATTCTAAGATCAAAGGCACTAGGATTAAAGGTGTGAGTGCTACCTGCCCTAAGTAGCCTGGATAAATGATAAGAGATAGAAACAGCTATGGACTCCTCTTGCTTGCTTTGCTACCTTCTGCTTGCCATGATCTATTTTTCTGCAATTATGGACTGAACCCTTTACAAACTGTAAGCTAAATAAACCTTTAATCTCTATCATTGGTTGTCAGGCATTTTGTCTCACTGGTATGAAAAGTGAATAAGATAGAGTTGATAAAGGAAAATAGAAAATATGGTTGGGTACTATTGCAGTCCAGCAAAGGAAGAAAACAAGTATGGATGGACCATCCTCTAACCACTGAGAGCAATGTGACATAAGTGTGTAACTGGTAAACCAGCTGTTGACTGTCACATTCAAGTTAGTTTGTGATGTAGGAGCAAAAAGCCTGAATCTAGAGTGTATGGTGCTGTAATTGATTCATGGTGTGTTGTAGCTTAATGTAACTGACGCCATCTTGTGCCCTCTATTTAACTTGTGCCCTGTGTCTGATCCAGAAGAGTGAAAAATTACTTGGTACAAGTCCCATGAGAAAAGCACAATGAGCTGCACCCACAAGAAACAAAAATTAACCTGCTGAACAAAGAAGCAATATACAGGTGTCAACCAAAATTAATGTAAGATTCTAGCTAAATTATTTCCAACAGGATATCTTGCTTTGCAGTTTTTTGCTTTAAATGCCCTGTGACTTTTCAGTTCAGTGCCACTCATTTGGACTCTGAAACAGGGGTACATGGATGGTCACTGAGCTCAGCTAATAAAACTGCACGTTAATTAATTTGGCTGCTTGGATTTCTGTATTGTTTATGAACCCACTTCATTTTGGGGGCTCACTCAGGATCCCTATTTAAGGATTTATAGGATCCATGCCTTTTGTTGAGGCAAATTATTCCTTAGGGGGACTGCCAAGAGATGTTCCTTGCCTCTGAGGAATTTCTTTGTTTCAAAGAGAAACCAAAACCCTAATTCAGAGCACTAATTCAGAGCAAGCCATCTGGATCCTTACAACTAAGATTGTTTTAGTTTGTTGGGCACCCTTGGGAGTCTTTGGAGATGTTGGTTGCAACATTAGTCTCTGGGACTCATTCTCAGACCGAGACGTTGGTTGGGACTTGTCAGCCATAGGGTCAAACTAGTTCTTGATGTCTGTCTGTTAGTCTCTGTCTGTCTTGTTAATCTTGTCACCAGTTTAGTGTCTGTTATTCATCTGTTATTTGTGTAATTGGATCAGTCTGCTTCTGCTTTTTTGTTGTCCCTGCAATGTATTCTTAACCACTTTTTGGTATTTCATGGGAGAGCCTCTTCCTATGGCAAACTAGTTTACCAGGAAAACTCCACCTGCTTTCAGGATCTCTAATTTCTCTTTGTGTTGATAGGTCTATCAGGTCATTTTTGGGACACCTGGACACCCTAATCAAGTTGTCTATATACTAACCTGGATTGACTTGTTTCTGGACCCTACTAAGTGGGTCCCCTCCTGCTGCCCCAAATGCTACACTACTAATAAAATTCCAAATTTATTAATTTGGCTGCTTGGATTCCTATATTGTTTACAAACCCACTTCAGGTGCAATATTAGGATCAAGGGCACTAGGTTTAAGAGTATGGATGCTACCTGCAGTAAGTAGACTGGATAAGATATAAGCAATAGAAAGAATTGTGGTTGTCTTTTGCTTGCTTTGCTATCTTCTGCCTGCCATGAACTGTTTCTGTGTGATTATGGGTTCAACCCTTTATAAACTATGAGGTAAATGAGCCTTTCCTATTTTCTCCTTGGATGTCAGGAATTTTGTCTCAGCAATGATAAAAGTAAGTAAGACAGAGTTGATTTATTAAAGAAAATAGAAAAGATGGTTGAACTATGGTGGTCTAGCAAACAAAAAAAAAAAACCAAGTGTGGATAGGGACATTCTCCAACCCCAAGAAGGGTTTCAGAGGGAAAGCAGGCATGGAAAGAAAGGGACTCAGGACATCTGGAAGAAAAACAAGAGGGAGCAGGAGCAAGTATGCGGCATGTGTGCCTGGCAGGGTCAAGATTTGTGGTAGATAATGTTATTACTCAGAAATGTTCAGTGCCCTTCTATGGGCATGGGTGAGATGATGATATCAGCTCAGCCATGTGATTTACTTTGCTAATATCATGTGAGCAGAAGTGACGTGTATCACTTCTGACCAGATAACACCTACTTCTTTCCCTTTAATGATCCAGATAGGAGCATCTACACAGACCCAAGGCCCAGAATGAAAATTACACACACAGAGGCTGATCTAGCTGTGACATACTTGCAGCTTGAGTGAACAAAGGAAATTTTCTGGTTGTAGTGCCTTAGGTTTGGAAGTCGTTTGTAACAATAAGCTAACCTGAATAATGATTATCACCTCTGCAATATCTAGGCTAACCTGCATAATGATTATTGTGTGTTGAAAGGGCAAGAAGTAAAGCCAGAAATGAGTTCTTTGATTAACAGCATAGCACCAGTTGAGGAATAGAGGCTTGGTTTTACAATAGAGAAGTACGAGAAGGGAAGTAACAGATAAACTAGATATTTTCATGGAAGAAGATTATGTAATTTTCTAGCACTAAATACTTTAAATAAAACAAGGAATGTAAGATATTCTAGCCTGGATCCATAAACACAATGGGCATTATGTAAACAAAGGTCTTTCCCAAACAATTATTAGAAGCATTTCTGGGCTATGCTGTATCTACTCAAGATGGTTATAGATACTGGGAATCAGTAGCCCTGAACTAAAATTATCCCCCCATAAAAAATCAAAGTCACATAAGAAGTCCATAAACTTGAAAACTACCCTCATCCTTTTAAGATTATGCTTTTTACTGCTCTTTCACTAGTTCATTATACCCCAGCCATACTGATATGAATACAATGGCAAAACTGAATAGAGTTTTCAGCTTCTTAAAGTTGAGATCATGGCTAGAGACCAGAGCAACCTCTTTTCCTTGCTGTGGAAGCTATTGTTAGGGTTGTCAGGAAAGAAAATTAAAGTTAATTTCTTTATTAACTATTGAATGCCCTTCCCAGTCCTCACCTCAGTATGAGAAGTTTATATTTGTGATGCAGAAGGAAAAGTGAGTTAATTCTAATCTACAATTTCCAGTGCAATCTATGGCATAAATATACAGTTATATCCAAGATGGTGGGAGCCAAGCTGGTCCTAAGTCCAACTAGAATGATGGGCTAACTGGAATAAAGGCCTCAATCAGGGCTGAACCTGTGTTTTATTAATTCATATACAAGAGAGTAGCTTAGGGATGAGTGACTTTGAGAATGGCGGGAAGTTTGTGAGTGCTGTGAAGTAGACTAGGTATGAGGCCTGAAATCACCTCTGCAATATACAGAGAGAAGGATATGCAGAAAGAATAATCTGCATAATACAATTCAAAGTAGCATTGAATGTTTTGAGATCAGTGCTTCAGCTCTGATGTCGAGCCTTTTATGCCCTGAGAAGTATCCTCTTATCTCGAGGCTTGATTCCAGGATCCCAGCTGACAGCATGGACTGCGGCTTTCCCTCCCACCCAGATCACACATGTTTTATGGGAGTTATGGAGTAGAATAACACTGACCTGTCACCTTGCTTCAAATGCTACACATCAGCACCTGGTTAGATCGATTTACATTGATTAAAGTCAATTGAAGCACTAAGCAAAAGTCCTGGCCAGCTCTGTATGTATCAATACATAGGGCCAAGTTTAGCCAAAATGGAGATAATTGCTCTTCTTTCAAGGCAGGTGGTTCTTCACAATTAACTTAATAATGTATTTTGTGCATCTGTTTTGTTTCAAACATTTAACATATGCTCAGGGTACAGAGGACCAAGATAAATAACTCATATATAATAAAATAAAGTGCTATGGAGAATGGAACAGAGACTTTCACAACTCAGCTCTGCCATTCTATTATATAATACTATCCTATGAGAATTTTACTTGGACTTGACATTTAGTACAATGTCAATGAAGATCTCTTCAGGACGAAACTAAACCACAGTCTGCATTGCTGTAGTGAAAGGTCCTCCAAAGACAGTCAACCACTATTCTGTAAGGTTTGTCAGGCATCGCATTCCATCTCACCTTAGTTGTAACTATTCTAAACAATGCTTACCAAAGGAGAAAAGGGTTGCTATGTTTCAATAATCAGTATGACTTTGCATTAGTTGAAGGCTTATTTTAATCTTGCCCCAATTTTGGCCACCATGACATGACCCAGCACAATATATCACAGCAAGATTTTTAACTCCATAGTGGAGACAAGTCTTTCCTTAGAGGGTGACGGTACAAATGATATGAAACCCCAAAAGGTCAAGAGCAAAAATGTTATCTCTATAACCTGTAAAAACAACTTTAAAGCAATTGGAACCTGGTAGAGGCTACACTCAGAGTAGTCAAAGCAATTATGGCAGACCTACAAATAACTATAGTATCTATTGCTTACTGAGAGAATCTGGAGTCATTGTGTCCAGGTGATTTATTTTTACTTATTACTAACTATCCAGACAGACACATGTCTCACATGTTGGACAGCATCATCCCCCAGGTAGAGAAGAAACAGCTTCACCATTAGAAAATTCCTCATGCTGAGTGTGTCTCATCCATCAGGCCCCAGCATAGGACAGAAAGACATGTCTTCCTGGAGATTCTGGGTGAGATTCAACAGCACAGAAGTGAGAAAGGGTGAGTGGAAATTAACAGGGAAATCAAATAAGGGGCTAAAATACAGGCTCACCTGTGAAGCCACCTTTGTCCATTTGTCTCTCAACATAATATAGTTGATTTAATAGGCTTGGGGTAGTAGATTTAATGCAGTCCCCAAAATATATGCCTGAATCACAGAATCTGTGAATGTGACCTTATTTGAAAGTATCATTGCCATTGTAATAATAATAAGGATTTTAGGAGAGATCATCTTGGATTATCCAGATGGGTGTTAAATTCATCTCTTTAGTTTTAGAATAGGACACCTGTTATGGTTTGTGTTGGAATGGCCCTCCCAAGCCTCATGCAGTCATGGAGGCAGCTGAATCTAGTGTTTGTGACTGGTTCATTGTCTAGCTCTGGGATTGGTGGTGTGAGTGCTGCACCCACCCAGGGGTGGGTAGCTAGCATACAGTATAAGGGAGGAAAGGAGGTATGCTTTTTCCCTTTTTGCCTTTTTGCTCTTGTCATTTGACCCTGCCATGGAGCCAGCTAAGTATGGAATGAAGCTTCCAAAAACTGTAAGCTAAACAGACCTTTCCTTCCCTAACTTTGGGTGTCAGGTATTTTGTCTTAGCAATCAGAGAAAAATAACCAAGACAACACCCAACTACTTACTGCATGTAACTTACTATTTCAACCTTAACAGGTGTTAAACTAAACTCACATTATTGCCTCTAACTTCAAAGCCTTCCTTACCTACCTGCCACATCCATATTTCATTACATCTTCCTCTGATATTACTTATTTCTTATCATAGTGTCTCCTTTAGTCTGTTTCCTAAATCCAGAATATGCTGAATTGTTTTGTCTCTCTCACTATGTGTCTAAGTCACCACAGAAGTGGCTCTGAATTATAGTGCAGCTGACCTCCTGGGCTCCTGCCTGACTCTTGCTGCAGGGACCCACACCACAGTTGATTCTCTTGGCAGTTGTTGAGACTAGTATCTGAAAAGTCACTCTAATCATTCCATTACACTTAGAAATGTATCATGGCTTGTTTCCTGAAGCAGCATTTCCATTTTCCTTAGACTATTACTCTATAAATGGCCTGTTCTCTGCTTGCCAGAGACATCATGAACACATTCAAAAGATTATATTTCAAGGTATATGTAATTAAAACTCTTATACTGAAGGGAACAAAATTAGTTTTAAAATCCTTACTAAATGTTAAATTGATTTACCAAATTTAAAATAATCACTTATTTTTCTCAGTGGGTAACTAAATATACTATTGCCATGTAAGTCTGATCAATTTTTATATGTTAAAAAGATACACCTATTTGTAACTATATATCAGCTAAGTTATTTTCATGCAAAAGCTTTCATTTCAACTAATACTCTCAGACAGATCTGTTCTTTGGCCTTGGGCCAGATCTGTTCTTTGCCCTGTGACTAGGGCATATTAATTTTATATAAGAAACTTTGATAATAGAATAGTGACAGTACAGGCAAGGAAAGTAGGGATGCTAACAGCAGGATCTTTTTAAAACAGGAATAAAGTGGATTCTTTCTCAAACTGGGCATGGTGGTACACAGCTGTAATTCCAAACACTCAGGAAACTAAGGCACCATTGCCACAAGTTCTAGGACACCTTGGACTACATATGAGTTCATGGCTAGCCTGAACTAAAAAGCAAGATTCTGTCTCAAAAAAATCAAAACATCAACAACAAATAGATTCTTTCCTAATAGCTGAACTAGGGTAATGAATTCTTTGTAGCCTATGTTAGCTTCTAAAAAGGAATTCGGATAAAGTCTAAAAATAGATTATACTTAGTAATACAATAAACATATCTGGGACTAGATATGTTTAGATTTAATATTCTTGTCTCCTAACCTTACATGTTTGATGGGGCTAACAGGATTACAGCCTGGTAGGAAACTTGTGGCTTGATTCAATTACCAATACTATAAGTCTGGAATACTAGCTGTAAGATGTGGGAAGCATAGAAAAGAAGGCTCATTTTCATGGAGGTCACAGAAAAGATTCATCAAATATGCTCTAGTGATAGAATATTGCATTCCAACTCACTTGTTCTACTCCAACTAAATATATCAGAGTTAAAGCTGTAGAAGAAAATAACATATAATTTGTTGTGTTTTGTTTAAATGTCCCTGCAAAGCCTCATGCAGTCATGGACGCAACTGATTCTAGTGTTTGTGACTGATTCATTGTCCAGCATTCAGATTGGGGGTGTGAGTGCTGCACCTGCTCAGGGGCAGGGAGCTGGCATACAATATAAGGAAGGAAAGAAGGTGTGCTTTCCCCTTCTTTGCCCAGTTTGTTCTAGCTGCTTGCAGCCACCATGGACACTTGCCCCTCAGCCATGCCATCCTGCCTTGGAGCCAGCTGTATACGGACTGAAACCTCCAAAAACTGTAAACTAAATAAACCTTTCCTTGCTTCACTTTGTGCATCAGGTATTTTTGTCTCAACAACAAGAAAAAAGTAACCATGACATAATTATAATAACAGTTTTAGAGTCAAATAGACAATGAGTTGGATTAAAATTCTGCTATTTATTTACAACTCCATAGAGTTGGACAAGACTTGGAGTTTTACTGAACATAAACGTCTTCATCTGAAAATGAAGAATGGGCCAGAATCATCCTGTTAATTGGATATGGAATAGTGGAAAAGATTACTTGTCAGTGAAGATGTCTTTCCTGATCTGAACAAATAGTACTTTGAAGGAAAACAAAGTAGAGACAGTACATAAAGATAGCATTTAGCTTTCCTCTACATCTGAAAGCTTAATTATTAATTATAGATGTAATTCTAAGAAAAGGAATAAAAACAGGAAGAGACTAGTTATATTAACACAGTGAAAGTGGCTTTCTTAACTTCCCTTCAGGAAGTGATTATGCTATTATTTCTTCCACCGAAGAACCAAAAATGAAAAAAAGCACAAAATGCACACACACACGTGCGTACACACATATGTCCTCTTGAGCCTACCGCTGTGCTCCTCCCTCCATCTATGCCCCATTTCTCTCTTTACCCTCAAAGCAAGATTGTTCCAATGTCTGATTTAAAGTCCTCATTTCTAACTTTCCTCTTTTCTCTCCCACACCAACTCCAAGTGTTTCTTTTCGACATTGTACCCGAACAACTTTTGGCACTCAGTGACCTCCATATGGTAAAATCCAATGGCCAATGTCAGCTCTTACTTTAATTGATCTATCAGCAACGTTTGATACAGGTAATCACCCCCTTCACTTTGATCCATTTGATTTCCAGGACACAAATTCTCTTGACTTTCTTTCTCTTTTTCTTTTTCTTTTCAAAAACTATTCTCAGTATCCTTTGTTTATTCCTTAATTACATCTTGATCTCTTAATTTATGAAGATGTGAAGTCCCAGACTCAGGTTCAAGACAGAAATCTTGAGTTGGATATTTTGAAGCATAGGGTAAGTTTAAGACAACAGTTTTGACCCATGATCAAGTTCTATCCCATCCAAGCTGTAATTTGAACAAAATATGCAAATTTTTGAGCCTCTTGCAAAAATGCTAATAATGGCCTTTGTTTTGGGATAAAATACCTAATACCCAAAGTTAAAAAAGGAAAGGTCTAATTTGTCTCATAGTTTATAGAGGTTTCTGTCCATAATTGGACTCTGCCTTGGCTGGGTCCAAGGCAGAGGGGCATAGCAGAGGACAAACAGTCCATAGTGGGTCAGGCACAAAGCAGCAAAGCAGTAAGAAGCAGCAGCAACGGCAGCAGCAGTAGCAGCAGATGTACCTCCTTTCTGTACCTTTAAATTCCATCCAGGGTACAAATCTATTGATTGGTGCCTTACCCAGGATGAGGTTTCCTTTATTCAAACCTTTAATTCTAGTGTTACACCTTTATACCCATTCGCACCTTCCAAATTCTGCACTGATAATTCCGTGAGGCTTTGGGAGGACATGGATATAAGCCACAACAACCTTTGAAGATTACTGCAAAAATAACTGAGTTTAAAATATGAAAAAATAAATAGTAACTGGTACATAGTGATTGCTCAAAAAGTTACAGATTTTGAAAGTCATCAACATATTTGGAAAGTGGTAATACCCTGAAAATCCAAAAGAGGTGGTAATTAAAAGGCCTCTGAAACATCAGTGTTTTAAGAATAAAGAGAGAATGATCAAGCAAATACATCATGAAAATGTAGGCAGAGAGGCCAAAGATTTGTAGGAAGTGTTAAATCAGTAGCAATAGAGGGAAGTGTTTTCATAGTCATAGAGAAGATCAATACCATTGACACAGGAAGTAAAGAAATTCTGTCACAAGACTGGAAAATGAGAAATTCATTGGGAGCTGAACAATTTCTAATGTAATTGATCTATCTCTAACTGGTACCCTTAGGGATGTTATCTAAGGATGGTCCCTAGAAATTCCCATGGTCAGTCATTAATTTAAATTCCTGTTTGATTAAGATCTTGTCTAATGGCTATCAAGTGAATAAAAAAGATTGGGTACACTATTTTGTACCTTCTTGTGTAGATGGTAGAATGTGATCTGAAGATAGTTTTCATTCTAATCCAGTTCAAGCTTTTTCAACATATATATATATATATATATATATATATATATATATAATCAAGAATTAGCAAAAGATATTTCCTTAGGGTGATTCTCATCCTTTGACTGGCATGCACCCTTCTTCTCTATCTGGAGTAGAGTTTGAATAAAGAACAAAGTTTTTATTTAAACCTTGAGTCTGAGTATCATTTTATGAATAGTGGTGCTGTAAAATGCAGTGTTTTTTGAATGGGGAAGCATCCAAGACCTTGAAAATGGCAGAGGTGAACCTCAGTGTGAGAATCATATGAGCTCAGGATGGTACTTCTGAGTGCCTTTGATCCCCACTGTTCCTCAGAGATGCCATGGACAGGCAGAATCCTCACATTGGTTTTTTGTTCAGAAAGACTCTGTGTTCTAGGAGGATAGTGAACTGTGTGCCTCATTGACCCTCCTGCCTCATTTATCTTTCCTGTATGACCCCTCAAGAATATATGGCTAATTTGTTGATGTTTCACCAAGATCTGTTTTCTATGGTTCTTCCTCAATCCTGGTTTGAAAAGACTGTTAATCCTGTCAACATGCTTGTTAAATCATTATCATCCTTGCCCCATAGTGGCAATCACAGTCCTCAAAGAGATTCTCTGAGAATGTCCTTGAGGTTCAAACTATTTTCATGATAATGCCAAGATAACATTTGACTTTTCACTCTCCCCCCCCCAGGTTAAAAATTAAAAATTATAAGAGTTTATTGATATTGCTCAAATTCCACATTATAGCCAATCTTTAAGAGACTAATGCTTGCACAATTTGTAATAGCTAAATCTTGGAAACAACCAAAATGCCCATCGACTGCAGAGTGGATGAAAAAGATGTGATATTTTTGTACAATGGAATACTACTCAGCTATAAAAAGGATGATCTTGAGGCCTTCATATTGAAAAGGAGGCAACTTGAGCCTATTCTCATAAGTGAAATAAATAAGAATCATATTTATAAATATCATATTGTGTCTCTAGTGTAAAAATTAAGAAGAAATGTAGGAGTAATAAAACCCAAAATGTGTAATTGCTATTGTAAAAAAAGAGAGGAAAAGAAAGTGCTCTAAAGGATATAACTGCATGTATGTTTAAGTGTGTAGGATTGATAACCACATTACTAAGTTTTTGTTGGATCACTGAACAGAACTGTTTGCAGTCTCACTGTTTAAATGTCCACTTTGTATGCTTTAATTTTGTAACGTGAACAACTATTTCTAAGAGGACACTATGTAATTTATTATCTAAACAAAGTAATAAGAAATGTAGGAGTAATAAAACCCAAAATGTGTAATTTCTGTTGTAAAAAAGAGAGGAAAAGAAAGTGCTCTAGAGGATATAACTGCATGTATGTTTAAGGGTGTAGGATTGATAACCATATTACTAAGTTTTTGTTGGATCATTGAGCAGAACTGTTTGCAGTCTCATGGTTTGAATGTCCACTTTGTGTGTTTTAATTCTGTAACTTGAACAACTATTTCTAAGATGACAGTATGTAATTTGTCAACTAGTGATTTATTAGTGTTTATTTTATTTCTTGTTTTTGAAATTTTGTATTATTGCTTCTCTTGTTTTCTGTTTTTTTTTTTCTTTAAGAAAAAGACTGTTTCTTATCTAGTTTGGTGTATTGTCAAAGAAAAATATTTACAATTACCTAAAAAGACTGCTAATGATATTAAATAGAAAGTATGGGTATTATGCCACATACTTGTTTTCTCTCTATTCCCAAATCTGTTCTGCTAACAAATTATTATACCTCTACCATCAAAATAGGAGCTAAGTTCATGTACTTTGACCTGGTCTACCTTTTACTAACATTCTGGTTCAGATCATGACCATCTTTTTCCTGAAAATAGTGTCTTGGTTTTGTCTTATTACTCGTAAGAGCCAATTCTCTGGAGAGTTGTAAGGAATATTTTGTAAGTATGAATTGTGCAAGTCTTTGTATAGACCCGAGATTTTATTTCTTTAGTAAATGGCTAGAAGAGAAATTGATCAGTCATACTAAGTGAAGTATAACTGTATTATAAACTGATAAAGCATTTTTTTTGTCTTTTTGATACAGGGTCTTGCTATGCAGTTCAGGTTGGCCTTGAGCTCACTTTGTAGCCCAAGCTGGTCTTGAACTCGCAATGATCCTCTTGCCTCAGCCTCCCGAGTGCTGGGATTACAGGCATGAGCCACCACTCCTGGCTGATAAAGCATTTTCTAATACATGGAGTTGTTCATTTTGTTTTCTGTTATAGTGAACTTCAGGTAACTCATTGTCATTTGGAATTCTCTGTTGTTTATTTAGCTGAGACTCTTTCTGTGTTTACTGGACACTTGTCTATCTTCTACTAGGAAACATCTATTCAAAACCTTTATTCTTTTTACAATCTATACGTCAGACTTTTGTCAGAGACTCATGTTGTAAACATTTTATCTCAAAAAAAAAAGCGTGAATCAGATAATATTCTCCTGCTTCAAACCTCCCATGCCCAGCCTGCATTTAAAGTATAACCCACATTCCTCTTCCTGGTCCTTCAAGTCCCTCATCTTGGACTCCTCATTACCAGATCACATCTCCTTCTACACTCTCCCTTGGCTAAACAGTTGACCCAGTGTCCACTTTCTCTCCTCTTGCAACACAAACATA
Organism: Hydrochoerus hydrochaeris; assembly: GCA_004027455.1. Lineage (NCBI taxonomy): Eukaryota > Metazoa > Chordata > Mammalia > Rodentia > Hydrochaeridae > Hydrochoerus > Hydrochoerus hydrochaeris. The sequence goes on along the minus strand of PVLA01002722.1, from coordinate 238,536 downwards.
TTGCAACTTTACTCTCTTCATGTGTGCTGTTCTCTCTCTCTTAAGTGTTCTTTCTCATCATCTTCCTATTTTGCCTGTTATGCTCATCTCAGCTCAAATATCACTGCCTTCGAGATATTTTCCTGACCTTGTCAGTTGAAGTGGCTCTGTTCTCCTATGACAGTCAATTTTCCCATCACTTTACCCTCTTTTTTGCTTTCACAGTTCTTATTGCTTTCTGAATGTTTTTCTTAGTTGACTTAACTGGTTGGTGTCTGCCTCCTAATTCCAGAATGTAAATTTCAACACTGATACTTGCTTGTGGTCTTGAACCTGAAGAGGTCCAGAGTCTACTTCTCTGAGGATAAACAGTAGAGACTAGGGTAAACACAGGTGGTGGCAAGTCCAGGAAAAAATAGGACACTTAATTCAAAAACTTTGCTCGCAAATTCCTCTATTTCCACCAAGGCAGTAGTATCTGCTCAGAGTAAAGGGGCTGAAGGTAGCATGGAGAGAACAGTAAGTTCTCCAAAAGGGAAGACTATGTGTGGTGGAAAGTCGTTCTCCGTCAAGAGTAGAAACCATACATCTGTGGTGGTGTGCTCAGTGGTAGGAATGTCTCAGAATGCAGAAAGAACAGTAAGTGGGGATCAATCCTATGAGCATCAAGTGCTTGTGAAGAAGGTGCTGCCTAGTCTAGCTTCCACCTAAGTTCCATAAGGCAGACAAGGTGGCCTTGAGAGAGCACAAATCAAACCACTTTTAGGTGTGTTCTTCACATTAAGAATGCGATACAGACTCAGGCATTTTGTGAGTTGGTCTCTACATACTTGCATACTTGCCTGCCTGTATCAGTCATCAGTCAGGGTTCACTAAGAATATTCTACAAGGCAGTCTTAAAATGGCTGCCTGCATAGTCAGATATGAAAGAAAGCAAAAGAGCTATCTGTGAGCTCGAGAGCTGAAAGATTTAGTCAAAGATGGAAGGCCAGAAGTTCACTATAGAGTCCCACTGGAAGCCAAAGGGTCTACACTGGAAGACTGCAGAGTCTGAGCTGGGAAGCTGAAGAGTCTGTCCTGCAAGCCTGGAGATGGATGTCCAAAGATAATGGTGAAAATCGAAGCTCCTCCAAAGAAACCAAAGCAAGACTTTCTTTTTTCCCCTTTTTGTTCCTTTCAGACTGACTATAAGCCTATTGATTGGCAGCCCTTACACTTGCAACATTTGACCACATCCAGAATTGTGCTAATTCAATCACCTGATGTGGGGGGTTGACAAATGGTGGGTGGCTTGTAATACCCAACTGAACTGAATCAGTGTGGAGCTGGGTGTGGAAGGCCTACTTAAGGATTGTTGCTAAGAGCATAAAAAGGAGATCTGCAGTGGAAAAGGAGGTGCTGTTGGTTCTCCTGGAGAAGCTTGTCTCACTGGCTTTCCTGATATGAACTCAGCCATTCTCATCAATGGAGGAGCTTAGGACCTTGCTGTTGTTGAGGATGGCTGTGGTACTTTTCAGAAAGCTCTGGTCCTTACTTTGAGCATGGCTCCAGGACAGATCCCTCAGCCTGCTTGCACAGATCCTTCATCCCACTGGCACCACTAGCTTCCACCACTGTCCTTTGGGAATTCCCAGTGCAGATTCCTTGGGTCTCTCGTGTGGACAGATTTCCTCCACTCTTTTTTATTTGACTCTTTTGCTGACTACTATAAAATAATCCTATAAATTATGTGTCCTGTATTAAAATGTTTCCCTTGCAAACCCTGATGGCAACACTTGGGCAGTACTTACTCAAATTGACACAACAGTTAACTAGATTCCACCTAAGTTTTTCTCATCTTATAACAACAATCCCTTGTGAACACACACAGGACACAGGGCTCTCTTCTTCAAACCTCTTATGATTGTTTGTACAACAGAACTTCACTTTGGCTTGTTCCTCCATCTTGACTACTCTATTCTCAACTTTGGCCTGATTAATTCTCTTGTATTATGCACTCACAACTCCAGTGTTACCACTTCAAAAAAGGCCATAGAAGATTCAGAGTAAAATTCTGCTCTTACAAGTAAAGGCACTAATATTTATCTACTAGTACTGATAGGACCAGTTATTTCTCCAGGTTTTACTATATGATACACATATACTCTTACCCTTAATGAACATATTCTAGCTGAAGCCAGGAAGTCTAGTTATAATAATAAAATGTTAATATAGTTTCTGTATGGATGTCAACTGATCAGTGCTTCTCAGCTATTCTGGTTTCAGGATCACTTTTTTTTTTTTTAACATCATGAAGATATATTGGCCCACTTCAGATGTATATCATGTCTTTTCTCGTGTTTATCACCACTGAGAATATATGAGATAACTTTTCAATACAAAATACACTTAACAATTGTTTTTCAGGAGGCATTACTCTATGAGTAATACAAAAAAAGCATTTGGATTTACCAACCTCTGTAGTGACTCTGAGTTCAGGATCAACAGATGAGAAAATATGGAACTAGATTCTCAACTACTATGCAAGTCCCAAACTTTGGGTCACAACATGACTTTTATAGGTGCCTCTTGGGTCCCTCCATCTATAAAAATGTTAAAATTATTTTATGATTATGTTGAAATGCAGAAAAATGTATTAATATTATAAATTAGAACATTTTATTTTGTCTGAAAGTTCATTTTTTCTTTTGATTTTCAAAGAAATGAACACATTTTTATTGTGCACCTTGGTGCTGGGTCTAATGGGGAAAGTCAGCTCTGCCCCATGTAAGGACTTTTCAAGGCAATGTGTATGTGCTAGGCTCTCACTTGTTTGTTAGTCAGTAACCCACATGGTGGTCATCAAAACAGTATTTGAAATGCAGCTTTGAGAAAGTAAAACTTGAGTCTTTAATCCTCTCCCTCATTGGTTGTTTTTCACAATGCTTTATATACACTGATGACTTTCAAATCATAATTCAATGTGTTAAATAATGGAATGGAAAATTTGAGAGGAAATTCCAATTTCTGGATATAATATTATATGGCCATTTTTTTTTTCTGTTTCAGTTTAGACCACTTCCTATGTACATAGTCAGAGACCAATATAAGGATGAAGAACAAACCACTGGACCCTTAACTTATCATAAATTAAAAGAAGAATTTCTGTTTTCTTCCAAATCATCAGAGACTTAAAAGAAGTTTTTACTAAAACCTATGACCCTTTGGGGCTCACAGATGCCCAAAAGGTAACTAAGAATAAAACAAAATTTTACCTTCATTTTTGTATATATCACTACTTTAAAACTTTGCATAAAAATATGTTATCCATTTAGAAAAACTCAACAAAACAAAGTTTATTAGCCGTAAATTTACCCAGCCTATTTCATCCCCCTTTAAGAAGAGGACACTAAGTTAAGAGTAACTGATATTCAAGATTCATAGGGACATCCAGTTATCAGCTTTTACAAAGTCCTACTCCAAACCTTCACTCCTTGGAGCAATGCTTAGATGTCTCTAGTCATTGCTTGGAGGCAGAGGCAGTCAGCTGGGTCCCAGTAAAAGCAGAGCCTCTCATAATGAAAACCACTGTAGAGACAATCATTTCTCAGGGGGGAATTGGCTCCTCAGCCATGAGGATTCCTCCCATGAAAACAGAGCTGAGGTAAGGACTGGCTGCACCCTGGCCCAGCTTAGCTAACTCTGAAAAGCTGGCTTCTTGCCTTTGAGGGTCTTTGCTCTGCACCAGTGCACCCCTCCAGCTACTGCCTAAGCTATAGTCCTTTCTCTGTCTTTTCTTACTTTCCAATTAAAGCTTTTCCCCCGAAAATGCATGCTTTAGTTTTAATTTCCATTATCATTAAAACCAAGGATCCAATGACTACCTCAAATAAATGCTTACACAGAAAAAGTCAGCCCTTACGAATGTGGATTTGACCCAATAGAATCTGCACGCCTACCGTTTTCACACTAGCCAGTGACAATACTATTTTTTCCTGATCTCGTCTATATCCTGTATGAATTCATAAAGAAGTTATTAGCCCAGTCCCTCAGTAGATTAGTTTTATTTCAAGAAGAATGTCTCTAGAAGCAGTGAAAACAGATACAGAAGTGTGCAGAGTTGAGAAGCAGGAGGTGAGAGAGGAAGCAAAAGGTACTCCTATCATGGGGGGGCCCAGATATTTTCAGGGATACCGGGGACTGACGAAACCCCCAGATACCTGTGAGGATACCGGAGTGGAATAAAGAAAAAGGACAAATTTCAGAGTACACGGGGACTGGAAGGAAGCCGCGCCTGGTGAGCAGGCTCACTCCTTTCTGCAGTCGGCTCATTTTCATTAATAAGCGGGAGCACAAGAGGATGCGGTTGAACCTCATTTGTGAAGAGGTCGAAAGAAATGTTGAAAAATAAGGAACAGGTTAAACTTTACAAGAGGAAAAGTTAAGAGGGAAACAAGCCCTTCTCCATACCCAGATGCCTGCACGAGTTAATAGGGACCTACCACCCTTTACACCCTCCTCCCCCGGTCATTACAAGCTTTCCCTGCACAGCCAGGAAGCCTGCAGCCTTCCTCAGACTTTTCTGTTCCCAAGGCAGTCAACACAGGCCTCGGGACTGTGGGGTCTAGGTCAGCATCTCGGCCCCCAGCCAGCCCTTACACAGCCCAATCCCCGACGCAGAACTCTTTGGACCAGAGAGGGAAGGAGGAAGGGGAGCAGCTGGAACGGTCCCCACTGTGTCTATCAGCAGTTTATAGCCTCTCATTCCGAATTCACGCGGTACATGCATTGAAACCGGGCTGAGTGGAGTGTGTTTTCTGTGCCAACTGGTACAATACTAATCCTTGCCGGTAGAGGGCACAGGAGGAAAGGATTTTGCTTCCTGATTCTGGTTCCAGCGTCAGCTTTGTATCACCAGATGCCTTCTCGGTTCTTGACAGTCCGAAGTCGTCCTCCAGAACCCCCTTTCAGTTACGGTTTTGTAGCAGAACCCCCTTCTCCCGTGAATGGCATCCCTGTGATACGTTTTCTCAGTTACCTAGAGGGCGGAAACTGGCAAATCCTGCCGACAGCTACTTCTTTACCTTCTCTCCAATAAGGATCAGAGGGTGAGGTCCTTCCTGTGCCGCCCTCTCAATTCCTCTATCTGCTATTTCTAGGTTTTTAAAGCTTTGCTTCCTTGAAGTCTTTTGTGACTTTTATCCCCTTTCAGTAAATATTTTTATATCAGACTTTCCCATGAGTGTGTGCTTTCTCTCTCCTGATTGAGCCCAGACAGATATACCTCGTTCCTAAATTCATTAGGATAGTGATATTATAAACAAATACGAAAAATAAAGGAAAAGGAGGAGGTCTCAAAGGAAAATAACTTGCTTGGTCTTATATATGTTAAACTCAGGTTCTTGACAGATCCTCAAGGAGTCAGACATGTACCAACAACAGGGTTTCATGCTGATAGCATTGAGGAAATGTCATTTCCAAATATGCCAAGTTGGTATATTGACTTCATCAAGCTGAAATCACTTGAAGTAGTGTAACTTGAGAAACGACTACTTGACCTGTTATCTTTACATGCAGCAAGTCGAAAAGATTCTTTTGGAAAGGATATTTCTCACACAACAGAGCTGAACAATAACCTTGATTTCCAGAGAACTGATAATTGGAGCTGCAGTGAACCTGAATAGCCAGAATTTGAAATTAAGCCCCTATTTTTCATTAGCTCCTGTACCCTTGGCCGTATCTCTTGGTAGCATCCCTAGAAGTTAGTTCTCTAGATCAGATATCTATTTGGTCTATCATTGCTTCAAAAATTTACTGCTCTTTGTCTAACAGATGTAAAAACATTATGCATTAGTAGTTTACAGACTATGCTCTTTTGTATAGATCCCACATACATGTAAAATCAGTCAAACTTCATGTGTTTTTTCTTGTTAAGTAGAACTTGTGTTAATTGTGTTCCTAAATCCACCAAAAAGAAAACCACAGAAAATCTCAGTAAGGGAGGGTTTCTCTCTCCCATACTAGTTGGCATACTATTTGGCACTTTTCTAAAATGAATATATCTGAGGTCCACCCCCTGAGATGTTTATTTAAATGTGTACTCAGTTAGGGTGCAGACAGCACACATCTCCACTGTTTTTAAATCTCCACAAATGATTATGTGAAATTTTTGGCCTGTATTTGGCATTATAGATTGTGGGTTAAGAAAACCGTTTTCTAGTTAGATTAGTTTGAGTTTAAATCCCAGTTTTACTTTCTATTAATGGTGATTTTGAATGACAGTGAACCTCTTCTGCAAAAGTATGAGTAGCAATATTTATTTATATATTGCTTTGTATATTTATTTATATATTGCTTTGAGTCCATAATTGAAAGAAATCAGTTATGAAATTATTATGAAAATAATTAACCTGAGTATGGTGGTGCATGCCTATACTCCCAGCACTTGGAAGGCTCAGGCAGGAGGATCAAGACAAGTTTGAGGCCAGCCTAGGCTACATAGTGAGATCATGTCTCAACCCCCCCACACACAAAGATAGATGAATAAAAAATAATAATAATGTGATTATTATATTTATCCTCTGAATCTCCTTTATTTTTCTACATTTTATCTATATATGGTTTATTTATATCCTTATTTTAAAATTCACTCCTCTAGGTAGTAAACCTTAAGAAAGCAGAGAATTTATTTTGATTACAGTTGCTCACCAGGACTCAAGAGCAAAGCAGTTGCTCAATAAATATTAACTGAATGAATGCATGATATAAATCTAAGCAGTTACATCACATTTACAAAGCAGAACCAGTTGCCCTGAGAGAGCAAGACAGAATTGAATTGAAAACAAAAGCAGGGTGAAGATACAGCACAGCACCTCCCTGGCAAGTTCGAGGTCCTTAGTTCAATTCCTGGTACCAAAAAAAAAAAAAAAAAAAGGAAAAGAAAGAAAAAGAAAACAGAGACAATATTCAATATTTGAAAAGTAAGCAGAAGATAAGCTGACAAAAATTCTGCAGGGAGGTTGAAAGGGCTTTTCTTCTAGCTTCTTATATTCTAAAATTAGATCTGAAAATTAAGTCAAAAATAGACATTTTAACAGAAAAAAAATCGTACAATTTTCACTGAAGTTAATTTTTATATGTACATGAAAGTCTTCAGAGTAAAGGGAAGTTCAAAGAGGCAATTAGGCCTGTGGATTTTAATATCATTTTAGCAGAAGGTAGTAAATCCTAGACATGGACAAAGAAAAGGAGTGATAAACTATGAGAGGGAAATAGATGAGGGAAACTACTGGAATATAAGGTTCTTCAGTGAATTTTTCAGTGCAGATCTACCTCAGTGATGTGTGCATTTCCACTGATAAAACATTGTCTCTTTTTCCGGTATAAGGAGGAAGAGCACTTTCACAAGAAAAATGTACATTTCATTTTTAGATAGAAAGGGGAAAGGTAAAGAATGTGTCTTGCATTTGCTGTTTGTTAGTTGCTTTCAGCTCAAAATATAATTCTTATGCCAAAAAAATCCTTATGTCAAGATGGTATGTTTCAGGCTGTCACATTCTAATAGTCTTTCTATGTCAAGAAGGACAAGTCAGAGAAACAAGAAGATGGCCAGGACAAGGTAGGAGCAAGGAACCAATGGAATGATGCAGTGGAATAACCAGGAGGCCACTGAACATATGTAAGGAAGAGTGGAATGAAGACTCCTAGATTTGGCAATCTTTGGAAGTGGTACTGCTATGGTAACAAAAGCACCAAAATGACACCCAGTATTTGGAGGCAGATTTATTTAATGTCAGATGGGTGCTGACAAGGAATCAACTCTTATACAAATGTTGGGCCCTGATCTCTGGAGGTAAAGGGTTTATATAGGATAAGCAAGCAAGAAGCACAGAGGCAAAATGGCTAGTCATTGGGGATTGGTTTGTACAATGTGCATCATAGTGGCCAGGTATTTCTGAAAAACAGAAACAACTGAAACTGCAACAGGAACTGTTACCTGGGCAACTGATGTATACTGGCTGGGAGGGACACATTTTCTGCTACATTTCCCTCCTCTTTTTGTTTCACCAGCACATCTTTGCCAGGCAGGTTATACATGATCTTTTGAGACAAGGCTCAACTAGAAGCAGTGACATCAGGGCTGTCAGTGGTTCTAGGATGGGCATAGCCAAGGTCCCCAAGATTGAAAAGTTTTTCCACCAGGAGTTTGTGGGGTTTTTTCCTTATTATAAGATCTTTCCCTAAATTGCTTTTAGGAAGGGACATTTTTTCCCCTTAGTGGCTGTGATTTACTATTCCTGTGGCATGTATAGTAAAGGTAGTAAAGGAGTTAATGTGATCTCGGAGAGTGTCCAATATGCCTTGGATGCTCATCAAATCTTGGTGAAGTGTTTGACTGTTCTATTCTCTTGAGACAACTGTCCATAGAATTAAGGCAAAAGCCACAGCTAGCAGGGGGGCAGAGAAGCAAGGGCTGGGATAAGCAATGAAGCAACAAGGAGAATAGATATGGAGCAATCCTATGAATGTTGTCCTCAGATTTCAGCTGTGTATGGACTGGTCAGCATCTGAAGTGACCAGAGCAGGGCCTGTTTAGTTTAGGTAAACTCTTCAGAAATTGTCTGGATGGGCTCTTTTTAACTCTGGAATGGTAGATCTAAGGCTGGATTTCTGAAACTTGTAGAGGTAGTTAATATGCACATGAGTTATATGTGTGTGCAGGAGTGTCTACAGGTATAGCCAGTCTTTTAGTTAAAATTTTATGGAGCTAGTTACAAGCTCTTTCTGTGGGGTTATGTTTTATTTTTTCAACTTTTTAGAGCTTTGTGGGCTGTATCCTGTATATAGTTTGTTTTTAGCTACCTCGGCTACACATGAAGGCCTGTCATCACTGCTAGTGGTCAAAGATAGGCCATATCTAGGGATGATTTTTCACAGAAGGACCCTACAAACTTTTGTTACTCTCTAAACTCAGGTAAGGATTGCCTCACACAAGCCTGAGTAGGTGCATACAAGCATCAACAGATATCTGTAGCCCATACAAGCCTTTACTTTAGTGCTTTTAAAGGGTAATATTTCAATCAATCAGATCCCTGCAGGGGGTTTAAGCCTCTGGACCAGATTATTTTGAGTAAAGGTTTGGCATACTTGATGGGAGGTTTCTGTGCAGACCATTCCTGAAGGAGAGTTTTGGCCACAATAACTTTGTCCGAAATGACCACAGCATTTCTAGCCTATCAGACTCCATCCTAACAGAGCTACTTCCATCCATAAATAGGGTGTACTCAGCATCTGTCAGGGATTTATCTTTAAGTCACCTTGAGAACAGTTCATCAGTCAGTGCCAAGCAGCCATGGTCTCAGGTGGGCCCAACTGGTGGGTGGGCAGATATGTGGCAGGGTTGAGTAGTCCACAGTTACTCAGGAGGTCCAGTACAGCATGTGGCAGTTGAGCCTAAGGTGAACTTGTCAGTTTTTTTTTTTTATTAGAAGGACAGAGGCTGTTAGACCATGGAGGCAAAGGAGGGAGGCAGCTTTAGCAACTTGATCTAAATATTTGCACAGGTAGGCAACTGGGTGCTTCCAAGGGCTGATAGTCTGAGTAAACATAGCCACATATCATTCATAGATTTGTACCTTTCCAAAAGGTACCTGATAGCCCAGTTTCTGCCAGTTATTGAAGCAGAGATTTTATGTTTTTCCAGTAATCATCTTGGGTGTATTTTATTCTGGAAAACTAGCTCCAAAGAGGGCAAACAAATTTTTGAATTTCTAGGATATTAAGTCCAGGTTGGGTGGCTTTTGAGTTCAGAACTTTAGACTTTTAACTTAAAAGTGATAGAAGCCAACAAAAGGCAGAAGAAGGTGTTATTAAGGTTCAGACTGGCATACTAGAAGGCTACAAAAGACTGAAGAATGGATGACAACTGTGATGGCATTGACAACTTAGAAATTCCAAACTGGGCTTATAAGCAGGAAAGGTATATTTTCAGCAATTTTACAGTCTATAAACATTTTGTGCTTTGAGGACCATGATGGAGCTGGAAAGGACAGAAAAATAGGCTGTCTCAGAGTGGCCAAATCTATTGCTAGAACCTCCCCAAAATAGTGGGAGAGCTCTTAAATCTTTGTGACAGTTGAACCCATGTGAGTTGCATCTTGTCTCAGGATCTTCCCAGTTGAAGGCAAAAGGGGTTGACTTATGGAAGCAACAACCCATGAGCAGATGAAGGCATTTTATATATATATATATATATATATATATATATATATATATATATGGGGAATTCATTGAGGAAAAGAAAGCTTCTGTCTGAGAGAGACAGAAAGGGTCCCAGAAAGTAGGTTGCCCATCAGCTTCACTTCTCAAGGGTGTTTATTGAGCAAAGCCTCAAGGTGAGGTGGGCTTAAGGTGGGAATTAATAAGATTACAAGTATAGACACTTAGTAATACTGATCCAAATGCATAGGATGGGTGTGAGATGGGACAAAACTATGGTTGACCAATAAGCATACAATAAATATAATTTCTAGGGTAATACTGATTACATGGGGATCAAATGGGGAAAAAAGTCACATAGAAAGCACACATGGGATGCATTTTAACTAAGTAGCTCCCTTTTATCTCTCTAAAGTGTAGGTTGTGTACCCTGGAATGATGGTGCAACAGACAAAGGGTAGGTGTCCCTCAGAGAGACATCCTTCAGATGCCCACCTGGCCCTATCACTTGCAGGGAACTCAGCACAATTTAGCTAAGGAAGGTGTGATGTTTCTGTTATGTCATATGTTAATCACCATGGAACTTCAGATGAGGGCCCAATCAACCACCTCAACCAGTGCTTCCAGTCTTAGTACACAAATGGAGCAGCCTATTGCTTATGCTGTCCACTCCACTCACTCACACATTCATTCAGCAGGCACACAGAAGGTAAATCATTCCAACCCCCTTCCCTTGTGGGTGGTCCTGATTAATGAGAGTTGATCAAGCTCTCCTTTTGTTCAAGCAGAGAAGGACTGACAGAGGACTAACTGGGGTGCCTCTGGGGATCTTACCTTATCCAATGATCAGACCTGACTGCATCCTCCTCCACTTTGGGACCCAAAGGGGACTTGAGAAATCTCAAGGGCATACCTTCCCATCAGGACATGGAGAGGTCCCCCCTGAGGGCCATAACCAGTGACCAAAGAGGTCAGCATGGTTGGTCTTCCTAGCTGATGTATCAGATGCTATAGCAACAGGAACACCAAAATGACACCCAGGATTTGGAGGCAGATCTATTAAATGTCAGATGGGCCCTGACAAAAAATCAATCCTTGTACAAATGTCAGGCCGTGTTCTTGAATATAGGGCTTATATTAGATAAACAAGCAAGAAGAACAGAAGCAGAATGACTTGTCAGCTGGGGTTGGTTTATACAAAGTGTATCATAGTGAGCAATTATGCATAGTAAGCAGCTATTTCTAAGAAATAGAAATAACCAGAACTGCAACAGGAGCTGTCACTTAGGCAACTGAAGTGTACTGGCTAGGGTGGTGCATTTTCTGCTACAGTGTAAGAGAAGTTAGAGTTCTGAAAGCCTAATTACTAAATCCATATATAATCTTAAGGACAAAATAGCCAAGACTAAGCAGAAAAAATATTTAACATAAGCTAAACTGATGATTTTGACATGTTCAAGGGAAAATAGAATGGTTAACATGTAGACCAAAAATTTACCCAAAGAAAAAATTTCTTAGCCTTTGAGGACATTGAGCTACAAATTGTTCAGGCCTTCTAAATATCAGTGTTCTAAAATTTGTTATTTCCATGTATGATAAGTTGAAACCTATAAACCACTTACATATGGAACCATTAAGTCATCATGTTTATTGCTCAAAATGCTAACTCACAAGAAGCATCCTATATATATAATTGCGCTTCTCATACATATTTATTATTGGGAAAGAATTCTGGTCCATACAGTATAAATATTTCTGGCTTTTACAAGTATGTAGTGTATTGGAAGCTGAGAGTAGTGGCATGTATGTGCCTATCACCCCAGCACTTTGGGAGATTGAGGCAAAAGAATCCAAGTTCAAACTCAGCCTGGGCTACTTAATGACTTAGCAACTCTCTGTCTGACAATAAAAAAAATCTAAAAAGGGGTTGAATACAAAGGTCTTGGATTCAATCCTCAGTACTTCCAAACAAAAACTAAAAATTAGTATATTAAATTCTGGTTTAATATCAAACAATTGTGATTCTTATCACTATGATTATTTCTACCTAGATCACTTCAGGAATTTTAGGAAACTTTAACATGTGGATGGAAAAACTGAGGTCTACAGCACATTCTGATTACTTTAGGAAATAATACATTCCCATAAGATGATTGGGTGGTCGGCTTGTTCATCTGCTTAGTAATCTACCCTGTGACTTGCTATACTCTTTAAACAGTCAAAGGTGATAATGTATTAAATTGTGGTATAGGTTAAGGACAGAAAATGAAATATATAGCTAGATTATAGTGAGACTATGTCAAAAAGGCTGAGAAGAACGCCTCTCTGAGAATTGATAATTTAATTCTAAGGCAAAAGGTCAACATAAGAAATTCCTTCAGAGAGTAAATCAAAGAAAGAAAGTAGTGTTTATAATGTGGTGCCCAGGAAGAGGGGCTTATCATTTAGAGGTGAAACCCTCTTTAACAGGAGAGAAGACTGAAAATGGGCATAATTACAGGTAAGCCTGAAAGGAAGTAGAAGAGAAGTTAGAGGAATTTGTACTTTGAGGAATTTATTTTTCCAAGAAATCTGCTGATAGCAACATATTTACAGTGCGGCCTGAAGAGATTTAATGAAAGACTAGAATACTTAGAAAGGCAAACAGAAAAAGAACTGACTTGGGAAAAGTAACAGGAAAGATGAGCACACAGAAGCTGTGGACTTCCACTGATGCAGTCAATAAAGCAACAAAGTACTTGATGGCCCGACCGAGAAGTGAGGACAGCACAGGGCTTGTCAACACAGATAAATGTGCTCCAGACTGGAACAAAAAGGGAAGTACAAAAGGGCAAGAAAACAAGGCTTCCTGAAAGAGCCATTGATATGATGTAACTTAGATTTGACACTGGAATAGTAAGGATGTGAAAACATAAGCAGATTTACAACTAGGAGGATAAGAAGGAGCAGAAGAATTAGATATATAATAATGGAATATTTGGGATTGCTGAGGCAATGAAAAGGTATAAAGTGGAAGATTTTGGGGTTATAACACTAAGGGCATCAACACAGTTGATATTAGAGTCTCATCTTAGTGAATTCATCAAAATCCTCCCTAACTGGGACTGCTGTGTGATTGAAAAGCACATCTAGTCATTTTGTCCAGGCAATTCTGAACCAGGATATTCACAGATGCCAGATATCTCGTTATTGACCCTTTACAGCATGACTCTAGGATGCAGACATTCAGAGTTGGATGTAACCCATCTGAATTTGACTTCTTTGTCCTAACTAGCCTAATAAAAATTTCTACTCAGAGCTGGATTCCACATGCAGCCACCTGGAAGCCTATTCCTCTATTTTAGCCAAATACTTGCTCTCTAAGAAAGGGTACGGGCATATACTTCTCATCCAATAGGGACTGGCATATTCCATCAAGCTGAAATATTGGTGATCTTTACCGTGTGTGTGTGTGTGTGTGTGTGTGTGTGTGTGTGTGTGTGTGTCAGACCTTATATCACCAAACAGGAAGTTACAGTTAGTGAGGTCCTACAAACCCTTCTGAGGGCACACTCCCAATAACCTAAAGATTTCCCATGAGACCTCATCTCCAAAAGGATCCACCATCACTCAATAGTGCCACCACAGAGACCAAGCCTTCAATCCCTTGAGGAATGATATCAAACAATATCAAACCTTCATAATGACCAAACACAATCTGTTGATAGAACAAAGCTGAGTTTGTCATTTTCTTTGGTAAGGGAAAATGCCATTAATACTGGGTCTCATGGTGTTTTGAAGGGATAGAGAGAAGTGGACAGCAGGTTAGAATTTATTGAGAATTTGAAGTTTGATGTAAGTGGTTTTTTTGAGACAGGACAGTGTGGATTAGCTAGGATTTGGCAAGGATCATGAAGCTGGTCTAGAATTGGCAACAATAACCAAGTGATGATTTGAGGGAAAGAGATTAAAGGAATCTTAGATTAAAACTTTGTATTGATCCTTTTCCTTGAGACGTTGATGAGTCTATATTAGTTTCCTATAGTTGCTGTATCAAATTGCCATAAACTTTGTGACTTAGGCAACAAAATTTATTTATTAAATCAAAAATCCTTTAAAAATAGTAACAGCACTACATTTCTTTTGGAAGCTTTATGGGAAAAATTACTACCTTGCATTTTCAACCTTTTGGAGATTGCTTATGTTCCTGGCCTCTGCCTCACATTACTGCACCTCTGTTTTTGTCATTATTTTTCCTTCTCTGGCTCTGATTCTCATACCTTGCTCTTAAAACATTCCTGTAAAATGCATTGGGACCACCCAGATAATCTGAAATAAACTCCACATCTCAAGATTCCCAATTTAATCACATCTATAAAGTTCCTTTAACTATGTAAGTGACTATTCACAGGGTTGGGTTGACAAAATATACCATCTCAGAGTATGCCTTTTGATAGGACTTATGTTATTTCAAGAGGAAGGCTATTGCACAGAAGCAAATATGTACAACAAATCCCGCTGCCTTCCTCCTACCTGCCTGAAAGATTACATACAAATTCCCTCTATGAAAGTGTCACCCACCACACACACCCATTTCCTGCATGTGGAAAAGAATGCAACTTTATTAGTAAAAATGGTACAAAAGACTCTATGGAGAGGCATCTACATAACAAGCTACATTGAGACAATTCATATTTTCCATGTTTTCCCCATTTACTTACATACACTTCACCAACCTTGGAAACTTAAAACAATTTTCCTTTGTCTTGCCACTGATCTACAGATTTATTATTCTTTTCTAAGCTGCTATATAACCCCAAGTATTAACCCAGGAGTGGCAAACCTATGGCATGCATGTCACAGCAGGCTGTTCATATCACTGAGTGCTCTAAAATTCTCACCAGCACTGTTTAACCACTCTGCAAGGATTTGAATGTGTCCCTCAAAATTTCATTGGATGAAAATTTAGTTCCCCAACTTTTTTTTTTTGTACCAGAAATCAAACTCACAACCTTGTACTTGCCAGGCAGGCACTGTGCCACTGAGCTATATCTGCAGCCCTTGGTTTCCAAATTGATACATGATATTTGATTGGAGCTTTGGGAGGTAATTAGGATTAGATGAAGTCATGGTGGCAGGACCCTCATGGTGGAAATATAAGAAGAGAAAAGGGAACATATAGCTTGCCCTTTTGTGGTATGATGCCTCTCACCATGTCATAATACAGCAGGAAGGCCCGCACCAGATGCCTTCACCCTAATATTGGACTTCCCTGCCTGCAGAGCTGTGAACAACCCCTCTCTGTTCTTTGTAAATTATCTAGTCTCAAATATTCTGTTATAGCAATAGAAAACAAACTAAAGAACATGGCCTGGTGATATTCATCACTGCCCATACCCAGTTATGCACTCTCTGCACATGCTAATAAACTTCTATTTCTTTTTATTTTGTTAGTTTGTCTTTTTCAGCCTAATTTGTAGGGTACCAGTTTCTTCCTTTTGTAATAAGAATCGTAGTTTTAACCTTCTTTTGAAAGTTAACTTTACTTATTTCTTACTCTGCTTGTGCTGTTACACAAAACTATTTGAGACTGGGTAATTTCTAATGAATAGATACTTATTTTTTTATAGAACTTGAGGCTGGGAAGTCCAAGATGAAGGCACCAGCACTGTGTCTAGTGAGAGCTCTCTTGCTGCATTCTGCATGATATAAGGTATGGGGCAAAAGAGAATAAAACCTGTATCCTCAAATGAGTAGAAGAGCAAGTAAGGGCCTAAACCAATTCCCTCCAGTCCTTCTATAAGGATGTTCATTCACTCAATAAACATGAATCTCACACATTAACATATCAACAACTGTTCTTAGTCCCAGGAATGTAGTAATGAGCTAAACAGGAAAAGCCTCTGTCCACAGAATATGACATGTCAATGAGAAAATTATTACCTATGGTGGTAATTAGCTTCCTTATTTTACCACTGCTATTTGGCAGTGGTTTGCCCTATATTGCCATTATTCGTCCACTTTTTCTCTAACCAGTTTGAACACAGTACTGGCTAAAGACTTCTTCCTTAAACATCTGTTGAATGGATGAACAGTGACTCCTAAAAAATGGACTAGAACAGTAAATATCTTCATTATGCAGATTTGAGGAACTTCATTTTTGTCTATGGGCAAAACTAACACTTGCCTCTCTCTTTAGCCTGAAGTTTATATGTCAGATGCATCCCCAGTCCAACTTCAAGAGAAGCTGAATTGACACAGATTCCAGCCTCGGGCCCTGACCCTGCACTCTGGTGGAATCCTAGCATATGGAAAGGAACTTTGAGCCTGCTCCCAGGCAGTAAGACCACATGCTGCATCCCAGACCACCCCGGGCCACACACAGGGAGGGCAGCCCAATTGGGCCATGCCCAGTGAATGCCAAGCAGTGAACAGGACCCAGATTCCAGCCTCAGACCCTGACTGTGCACTCTAAGTGCACAGCACACAGAAAAAACTTGGAACTTAGCTCCCAGGAGGCATGCCTTGGACTACAGTGCATTAACTATTTCAGTGTGGTGAGTATGCCCCTAAAATCGAGGTGTACAGTGGGTAAATAGGGCCACTTGTAAAGCCCCCTCCAACTAACTGTAAGATCTTGGTGAGTCTGAAAAGAGTGTGGGTGACCCCCTCCTACACACAGAAAACATCAGACAGAGTGAAAATGGCAAGACAAAAAAGCAAAATGCAGTCTCAAACATCTAGTCCACCAGAATCAAGTGCAGGAGATATTGAAATAGAGGACCCCAAAAGTAACACACTGGGAATCTCTGAAAAGATACTGAGCAAAATAAAAAAGCAACTCCATGAGGCTATAGAGGAAATCAAATTAGAAGTACTCTCCCACATAAAGACAGAAATAACAACCTTAGTAAAGGAGTTGCTGAGCACAGCTAAAGAAGAAATAGAGAACAAGTATAGGAGCATGGGAAACTGATTGAAACCTTAAATGAACAATATAGAAAACATGAAGAATTCATGAAACAAACTCAAAGAGACATCCAAGAGACAAAAAATTCTATTCAAAGCTTGCAAAACTGCTTAAATGAAACTGAGGGTAGGATTTTGGACCTTGAGGACAGGATCGCAATTAGTGATCATGAAACTTTTAAAAATAACAAAGCAGCATGAAGTGACAACCCAAGAGCTTCAAGATGATGCCAAGAGCAAAAATATAAGGTTAATAGGCATCAGTGAAGAGGCAGGAGTCAATGCAAATGACATAGCCAAAATATTCACAGAACTAATAGAAGAAAATTTCCCACATATGGGGGAAAATGTTGACATGCAGATAAGTGAGGCATTTAGAACAACACACAGTCACAATCAGACACATAATAATTCATAAATCCACACTGACACATAATAATTAAGAACTCAGACATACAGCATAAAAACAGAATACTAAAAGCTGTCAGAGAAAAGACACAACTCACTTACCAAGCAAAGCCCATTAGAATCATGGCAGACTTTTCAGCACAAACACTCAAGTCAAGAACAGCTTGAGTGAGGTATTTCAAGCCCTGAAAGAAAACAACCTTCAACCCAGACTGATGTACCCAGCAAACTTTCATTCAAATTTAATGGAGAAACAAGATGCTTCCATGACAAAGAACAACTGAAGAAATTTGCATCTACCAAACCAACCCTAGAAAGAGTACTGAAAGACATAGTAGACAGAGATAAAAATGACCACAATCCCCAAAACAACAACAGAAAGAAACCACCAGGTAGGATAAGCAATTAAATAAGGGGAAAAGCAGAAAGAAAACAACTGAAATATAACAGGGCAAAGTCAAGCCAGTACATATCAGTGATATGCATAAATGTAAATGGTCTTAATTCACCTATAAAAAGAAATAGACTGACAGAATGGACCAAGAAACATGATCCCATAATATTCTGTATACAAGAAACACATCTGACCCAAAAGGAAACTCATAGATTAAAAGTCAAAGGATGGAAAACAGTATTCCATGCAACAGGAACCCAGAAAAAAGCAGGGGTAACTATTCTATTTGCAGACAATGTGAACTTCAAACCTAAAATGATTAAAACAGATAAAGAAGGTCACTACATACTCATTAGTGGAAAAATTCAAGAGGAAGAACTAACAATTATAAATATATATGCACCAAACACAGGAACACCCAAATATGTAAGACAGATACTAATGGATATGAAAAACCAAATGCACAAGAACACAATTATAACAGGGGATCTTAACAGCCCATTGTCACAAAGAGATAGATCAACTAGACAAAAAGTCAGCAAAGAAATAACAGAACTGAATCATACCTGTGAGCAATTGGACTTAGTAGATGTTTACAGAGTGTTCCACCCAACCACATCAGTATACACATTCTTCTCAGCAGCACATGGGACATTCTCCAAAATAGACCATATATTATCCCATAAAACATTGTTATGTAAATACAAAGGTGTTGAAACAATCCCATGCATAATATCTGATCATAACACATTGAAATTGGAAACTAATGGAAAAAGAAATTGCAAAACCTGCAATTCATGGAAATTAAACAACAACCTTTTGAACAACCAGTGGGCTACAAATGAAATTAAAGAAGAAATGAAGCAATATCTACAATTCAATGAAAACTCAGAAACAGCATACTGTAATCTATGGGATACAATGAAAGCAGTCTTAAGAGGGAAATATATAGCAATAAATTGTCATATCAAGAAAACAGAATGAGTACAAACAACCTAATGTTCCATCTCAAGTTTCTAGAAAAAGAAGAGCAAGCTAAACCCAAAGCTCATAGAAGAGAAGAAATTGTAAAGATTAGAGCAGAAATCAATGCAATTGAAAGTAAAAAAAAAAATACAAAGAATTAATGGATCAAAAAGCTGGGTTTTTTTGAGAGAATAAACAAAATTGACAAACCCCTAGATAACCTTATCAAGAGAAAGAAAGAAAAAAGCCAAATTCATGCAACAAGAACTGAAAAGGGGGAAATTACTACAGATCCCATGGAAATTCAAAAGATCATGAATATCTACTTTGAAAATCTCTACTCACATAGAGTGAAAAATACAGAGGAAATGGATAGATTTCTAGAAACATATGAACTACCAAAGCTACCAAGAAGATACAGCAATTTTGAACAACCCAATATCAGCTATTGAAATTGAAAACATAATTAAAAACTTACCAACAAAGAAAAGCCCAGGTCCTGATAGGTTCACAGCTGAATTCTGCAAGAAATTTAGAGAAGATTTGATGCCAATACTCTTTAAACTCTTCAATGAAATGGAGAAGAAAGCAATCATCCCTAAATCATTCCTGGAAGCAAGTATTACTCTGATAACAAAACCAGAGAAAGATGCAACCAAAAAGGAGAACTATAGACCAGTCTCACTAATGAACATTGGTGCAAAGGTTCTCAATAAAATACTGGCAAATAGAATGCAGCAAATCATCAAGAATATTATACATAATGAGCAAGTAGGGTTCATTCCAGGAATGCAAGGATGGTTTAACATATGCAAATCAATAAATGTAATATACCACATCAACATAGCCAAAAACAAAAACCACATGGTCATCTCAATAGATGCAGAAAAAGCTTTTGACAAAGTCCAACACATGTTCATGATAAAAACCCTTCAGAAACTCAGAATACATGGTGTCTACCTCAACCTTATAAAGGCCATCTATGACAAACCAACAGCCAATGTTATAATAAATGGACAAAACCTGAAAGCTTTCACTTTAAAATCAGCAACAAGGCAAGGATGTCCACTATCACCACTCCTTTTCAATATAGTTCTGGATACACTAGCCAGGGCAATCAGACAAGAGAGAGAAATAAAAGGCATAAAGATAAGAAAGGAAGAAGTTAAATTATCACTATTTGCAGATGACATGATACTCTATGTAGAAGACCCAAAAAAATTCCATTAAAAGACTACTAGAGGTAATAAACAAGTTCAGTAGTGTAGCTGGATACAAAGTCAATGCTCAAAAATCAATAGCATTCCTGTACACAAAAACCTCACCAACAAAGAAAGTATGGAAATATAGACCTTTACAATGACATCTAAAAAATGAAATACTTAGGAATCAACCTAACTAAAAATGTAAAAGACCTGAAAGTTATATTACATTGAAAAAGGAGATAGAAGAAGATATTAGAAAATGCAAGGATATTCCTTGCTTTTGGCTAGGAAGAACCAACATTGTGAAAATGGCCATATTCCCAAAACTGTTATACAGATTTCACACAATCTTAATCAAAATACCATTGACATACCTCACAGATCTAGAGAAAACACTCCTAAAGTTCATTTGGAACCAGAAGAAACTTAGAATAGCAAAGGCAATTCTAGGCAACAAAGGCAAGGCAAGAGGCATCTCAATTCCTGACTTGAATCTATACTACAAAACCACAGTGATAAAATCAGCATGGTACTGGCAAAGAAATAGACCTGAGGATCAATGGAACAGATTAGAAGATGCAAGCACAACTACAAAGACATTCAGCCACCTGATATTTGACAAAGGAGCTAAATATGTCCACTGGAAAAAGGATAGCCTCTTTAATAAATTGTGTTGGAAAAATTGGCTCTCCACACGCCAAAGACTGAAACTATATCCATGCATATCACCATGCACAAAACTAAAGTCTAAATGGATCGAAGACCTAAATATTAAAACAGAAACACTAAATCTAATGGAAGACAAGGTAGGTAGAAGTCTTCGAGACATAGGGGTAGGCAGAGAATTTATGAACAAAACGCAAACTGCATGGGAAACACTTCAAAAAATCAACAACTGGGATTTCATTTTATTGAAAAGTTTCTGCACTTCAAAGGAAATCACCAACAGAGTGAAAAGAAAACCCACCGAGTGGCAAAGAATTTTAGCCAGCAACCCCTCAGACAAAGGACTTATGTCCAGAACATATAAATAATTGAAAAGCATCAAGCTCCCCAAATTCAAAGACACTTTCCAAAAATGGGCATCTGAGATGAACACACGGTTCTCAGAGAAAGATATACAAATGGCAAATAAATACAAGAAGAAATGCTCACCATCACTGGTCATTCGAGAAAGTCAAATTAAAACAACATTGAGATTTTCACCTCATTCCAGAAAGAATAGCTGCCATCAAGAAATCAACTGATAACAAATGTTGTTGAGGCTGCGGGGAAAAAGGAACACTGCTCCACTGTTGGTGGGAATGTAGACTGGTGCAACCACTATGGAAATCCATATTGAGAGTTTTCAGAAGGCTAGGATTGGAAGTTCCATTCAATCCAGCTATTCCCCTCCTGGGTATTTTCCCAGAAGAGCTGATAAGTTCATATCACAGTGATATATGTGCACCCATGTTCATAGCAGCACAATTTGTAATAGCTAAATCTTGGAAACAGCCAAGATGCCCATCAACTGTAGAGGGGATGAAAAAGATGTGGTATTTTTAAGCAATGGAATATTACTCAGCTATAAAAAAGGATGATCTTGAGGCCTTCATAGGTAAATGGAGACAACTTGAGACTATCCTCATTAGTGAAATAATTAAGAATCTTATTTATAAATATCATATTCTGTCTCTAGTGTAAAAAGTTATAAGAACTACAAGAGTATTAAAACCCAAAATGTGTAATTGTTATTGTAAAAAAAGAGAGGAAATGAAAGGGCTCTAAAGGATATAGCTGCATGTATGTTTGAGTGTGTAAAATAGATGAGCACATTGCTGAATCTTTGTTGGATCTTTGAGCAAAACTGTTAGCAGTCTCACTGTTTGAATGTCTACTATGTATCATTTAATTTTGTAACTTGAACAACTACATCCAAGATGACAATATGTAATTTATCTACTAGTGATTTCTTAGTGATTTTTCCTTTTTGTATTTTAGAATTCTGTGTTGTTGCTACCCTTTTTTCTTTTGCTTTTTTTTCTCTTTAAATAAATATTTTTAAAAATGCATAATTGCTATTGTAAAAAAGAGAGTAAATAAGAAG
>PVLA01002722.1:166350-211350 GCA_004027455.1 Hydrochoerus hydrochaeris | reverse complement strand
AGTCTCTCTAAGGACCTTTCAGGTATGAATCTTCTTTAACAGTATAATATTGTATTTCTATAAGTCAGAAGGGCATTATCTTACAGCTGTTTTATAGAAAACCCAGGTAAAGAAAAGCTTATCCAATAAGATTTGTGAGAAAGGGTTTTGTGTAATAAAGCTCAAAAAAACGTAGAAGAAATCTAAAAGTTTATAAGAGAATATATTGGAACAAATAGCTTAAATTAAAAGGAATAGAAATAGAACAAAATCAAAATTAACCTTTGAATTCCCAAATAACAATGGGATGGCAGTAGACCTAGAAAATTAATGAAATGCAGACATCATTTATTTATTATAAAAGAAAAATTGTTGTTTCAGGAAGCAAAACCAAGAAACCAGAGATCATGGAGAGAAGAACCAAGAACCACAGCAAATTAATTCTAGACAGTAGGGGTAAATTACAATCAAGAAATTTAGAATAACATGTCTCTGGCCTGATTCAAAGTTGCTTTGGAACAATGATTCTTTTTTTTTTTCATATTCCATTTTCTTTTTCTTTTTTAAGAGAAAAGTTTGTATTTGACTTCTTAATTCTATCCCATTTTATGTTGGTTGTGTGGAAAGCATAGAACTTACTAGCTCTCAGACACTTCAGATCAATTGAAATTGTATTCAGTGAGCTTTATGCAAAGGACAGAGGACCAACTGTGCATGTACCCAATGAGCCTTATCTTTTCCAGGTTGACATTCATAGGACAAGATCCTGGACTTTATTTTGATGCCATAAAATACTGAAAACTAAGTTTTTAGGGGGATACACATATTTTCCATGTGGAAGAGATATAATTGTATCCAGAGGTTGGACATTAGAGTTTATTTTCCAAAACTGATTGCACCTACCGTACATGCTCCTTTTACTCTGTAGTGCTGGCATTCATGCAGACCTCTGTAACTGCTTCAACAAATAGTATGAGGCATTGGGACAGTGATTTAGTGAAGCTAAAACACTAAAAGGTAACTGACTCCCATCTGGCTCTGTAGCTTTCTTAAGACACATGCTTTAGGGACTGACATATAAGAAGCTAGCTGCTTTGTACCTGTCTTGCTAGAGAGATTTCATGTAAAGAGTAAGTAAAAATACAGGCCCATCCAAGAAAACCCAATGACAGTAGCTCTAGATGTAGGAGTCTTTCTATGATAATTTCAGCCCCCAATATTCAAGCTCTCCTCACTTACACCACAGAAAACTGAGATAAGTGCTGTACTATCTGCATACTTCTAAGCAAAATATATATTAAACAAGTAAGATTTTAGGTGTTTTGTTGTGTAGCCATACTCTTGTCTCCAAACTGCTCCTGCTTCACTATATTTAAGAAAGAATTTTCTAGTATGTGATAATCACTTGCTACAGGCAACATTTACAGAACGTACCTACTTTCCACACAAGGATATTCCCAGGCATCCAAAATTCTGTTGCTCCAACATGATCTCTGGGTTGCAACGACTTCATTTCGGCAATCACCGTACTCATTCTAGAATTTCTCCTACGTTCTTAGAACTAATTACTGTAACCCTGTGCAAGAAACATGTTTTCTGTTCTTATGACTTAGCTAGCCACCTAATCTTTACTACTGAATCTTGATATTTATTCCACTTTTAGAGACCAGTACAATATGCTTTTATTATCTTCACCATGCCAACTCATACAATACTCAGACTGACTATATCTGTGTATTCTCTACTGCTGTATCTATTACTTATTTTTATATGACCTGCAAAATTGGAAAGGCATTTGCACTTCTAAATGGTTGAAAAATAATAAAAGAGTAGTATTTAATTACAAATCAAAAATATGAAATTTGAATTTTAGCATCCATGAAAACAACTTTATTAGAATATACAGCCATGCCAATTTTGTATGAGAACAAGAACATTAAATAGTTACAGGAGAGATCACATGTCTACAAAGTCTAAAATACTATTTGCCCCTTACAGAAGTTTTATCCTCCATCGAGCTAAAATATTTCTCCAGTGGAAGTTATTGCTTGACAGCCCTAAATGGGTAATCAGCAGAGAATCCCCATTTACCTATTGTATCCACCTGCACTCCTACACAAGTGAGGTAGAAAGTAACACTTTCAGTGATCATTAGGTATCCTCTGTCTCAGAGTGACCTGAAATGATGCTATGAGAGTTTTTTTATTAAACCTTCATTAATAGTCAAGCTACTGGTCTGGACTTCTCTCTCTACTAATAAGCTTTTCTCCAACTCACCAGGAGTTACATTTGAAAGTCCTTGATGAGAGACCTGTTTCTCTCTAAGCTTAGGTAACTTCAAACAATTGTTTACCTTTTGCAGAAAAGCAGCTATCAGGAAAAGTAATTTACATATGTGCTTTTATATATACTGACAGCAAACAAGGGATTTTTAGTCAGTCTTTGTCTTCATTCATGTACATGTAAAACTGATGAATGTGCCTTTACTGAGTAGTAAATTGTGGATGCTAGAAGACAAATATACACTTAACCTGTGGCCTTCAGATACTTAAAGAGTAAAATGAATTTTGAACACTGTGCAGCCTTGTCTTGCTTCTTGGAAAAGTTGCCTGGCTGATTAGACATAACACAAGTGTCTTGGAGACTTCTTTGCTCTAGGATCCAGAACAGAGTCCAACTCAGTTGTTGCTTCTATTTCTAAAAGTAATCTCTTTCAGGATAAAAGGTGCTTCTTTACAATTTCTCTGCCTCACTCTCCATGGAACTAGAAAGCCGTGGTTTAATGCAAAGCAACACTTCATTCTTTAAACATAGCTGTTACAACTGAGATCAATTGTAGCTTGTGCTTATAAAAAACACCTGATAGAACAAAATTTGAGTTCCAAAAAGATATAAAATTATGCACCAGTACAATGAAGCATGGGATGGTCAAATTTTATCTTCGAGTCTCTCTCCAAATGGCATCCACTTGCTCTGAAGTAGAATTGACTCAGGAGACATCACAAGGTTATAAAAATGCAAGTAGAAATTAAAGGGCTACCTGATATTCTCTTGTATTTCAGAAATGAGAATACCATTTTACTCCTTTGAAATATATTCTTAAGTACTGGAAGATATTCAATCCTTACCTGTTTAAAAAAAAAAGTCATTTGATATTTTTCTGCACCTGTGATGGCCTGCCTACCCTCTAGAGCTAACATGGAATGCAGAGAGAAGTATTAATTATGATACTATTTCACAATTAGAATTGTACAGAAGAAACAGAAAAAATCATCTTATGTTGAAACTTTCTTTATACTAAGAAATAATTTTTATTTATGCTTAAAATATACATGTAAACCATATGAGACTACTCATATTCACATGCGCTGTCCTCTCAGTAGCCTAAGCAGATCAAACAATTATCTAGGAATGTTTTTAGATGACCCTGATAAGTACATTGAGGTCTTAGTAAAAATAAGAGATGTAATGTTACTCTTAAATCAAACCTTAACTTCTACTGAGAAACAAGCAACATTATAAACTGCTATTACATTTGGGATTAATATCATCTTAATTTTAGAAAGTCAGAAGATAGGAAGCTAGTGGAGCAATCAGCTCCCACTAATGCCCAAGCAGTCCCTACCCAAAACTCCTACTGGCCTAACAGTCAGATAGGAGACTGGAGAAGGAGATATTTTCAGGTATACATTCTTGAAGATCTAAGAAAGACAAAAATTGAGCCCTCTAGTTATTACATTGCCAACTCTTTATCAGGAAGAAGATAAAAACCCCTCTGTCTTTTTATCAATGCCTTTTTATGAGAGGCACTGATAAAATATTTGTCCATAACTCCTGATTTGATAGGACAGATTATTCTTTAAGAGAGTCAGTCCCAGATATTAAGAAAAATTTACAAGTTATGCACTTGATAATTCAATAAAATTGCCCCCCCCCAGTATTCTGTAATCAAGAGTTGGAAGAAGCCAACAGGAAAAAAAAAAAGAACCAAAAAGAAATGGCTGTCTTTGTTTTGGCCTTAAAAAGAACAGACCCTGATTCTTGGGGCTCCAAGAAAAGGTCAGTGACTAAACTCATTCGCTATTACTGCAGAAAGCCTTGTCATCTTAAAAGGCACTGTCTTAGGAGACCTCCTGCACCAGAGCATGGTGAAGGGACTATGCTCTGAGATGGAGACCCCCGAGCTCAAACTCATCTTCCCAGCTGGAAAGATGGCAGGACCCCAGGAATTCTTGCTTCTTCCTCTGACCAGTGTGTCATCTCTACAGAGGAAACCCAAGCAATCATGACTATAGAAAAAAAAAAACAACCAGTAGTTGACATTGGCACATGTTTCTTGGCCTTTCAACCCTGGCCTTGCTTCCAGCTGTCATACTTAAGTGAAAGGAGTCATCAGAAAAGAGGTAATTTGCTGTTCCTCACAAACCTTAAGCTGTAATTGGGATGACTTTCTCTTCACGCATTCATTTTTGATTATGCCTGAAAGTTCAGTTTCCCTCCCAGAGAGAGATATTGCATCTTGTTTAAACACTACAATACATAGACACCCACATTAGGTGCACTGTCTTCCCTTCATGGAGACAAAATAAATTATAAAGTATAAACCGCCAAAGGTAAAACTAAAAGAATACTAAGAGCTACCTTGGGGCCACCACTTGTAGAGGGTGATTCCATGAATGCTGTTAGAAAAAAAAGAAGGTCTGAGTAGGTGACAGAAGGTGTAGAGGTGACTGAACCAGAACCTAAATAAAGGAAAAGGGCACACAGTTGCCAAAATTCATAAGACAAAATAAAATACAGAGAAAAGTATTGGTTATAAGTAAAAGATTTTTATTCCTTCTTTTTCTTATTACAGTAGATTTCTTTTAATTGACCTATAAAAGTTCGGACTAATCTTATACAAAAGAGTTATTATAATTCAACTTGGCCAAACATGTCTGAGAACACTCTGGTTTATCAGCAATTGTCTTTTGTATGTTTGTCCATGTGTCTGTTGAACTATAACCAGGTACAATGCTTACAGCTGTTTTGTTTGAGCTCAACAGTTTTTTCTTTGTTTTGCCTTTTTGTATTTCTAAAACATTTGTCTATAACTTAAATTGGCTTACAGATGTCATTAGGATTAAGTATATACCGTCCCCTAGGTTGCCAGCTGATCAAGATGATGCCAAGATTGGTTTTACAAATACAATGTATATTGTTGTCTGTGTACAATAACTTGGGAATCTTTCATTGGTCAAAATAATCTATCAATTGTTATTGTCTGCCTCTCATAGGTCATCGAAAATTTTGTGATAATTAAATAAGTAACCCTTGGACTTAGAAAAATCACTGATAGAACTCTCCTTGATAAAGGAACAACTGCTTGGAAACATTTCATTCCAGCTTTTGTTCAATAATGTGACCCCAATAGTTTACATAGTCTTATTATGTAAGACATGCCTTAATAGATGTTGCTAATCATATTATTATGATATGTTTACTTTGGCCATTATCAAGAAGTTAAATTTTCTGTGACAAAAAAATTATGTTTTCATTAAAAAATGCTCTTGTTTCAAAACTAAATTAAGGGACAAAGGGATTCACATAATGTAATAATGTGATACTTATTATTACTAATTTCATGGTGTACTAAATATATTTATGGCTTCCAAGTACACAGGTCCTCTAAGATATAAAACCAGGATTGTTTATGGTGATAACCTTTTTATTAGCCTCAGATATCTGCCTTTCTCTGGTGCTTCACCTACTTTTTCTAAAAAGTATAATGTTAAACTAGCATGAGACCACCTGTCAAATAATAGGGTTTTTTTATTTTAAAGAGGGTAAAATTAAACACAACAAAACAGAACACAAGAAAGTAATATAACAGACATAAATTTCAAAGCAAGACAACTAGAGATCTTCACTAAATGTCATATTTTCTCTTGTTTTCTTCCAAATAGTTGTTCATATCATCATATATAGAGAATTCATACAAAACAACATAGTATAAAACTGATCTGAACAGGATAAGGAAGGCATTTTAGGTCTTCAAGACCAGACAATAGGGAAGTCAACAATGCCTGTCATAGTGCCTCTCATTCTCTTCAAACTAGCTGTCCATACCTTCATGTATGCTGAAATTAAACAAAACAAGACAGGCTAAAATTGGTCTGAACAAAGAATAATAGTATTGCTGGATTTCACATCATGACACTACAGAATCAGCACTGGGTACTGTAGTGTCTCTTTTTCTTCAAAGTAGTTGTTCATTTCATCATGCATTATATAATCAATTCTCATAAATGGTTTGTAATACACATGCATGAGTCTTCACATGTATTTCTATCCTTTCTGTATTAGAGGGAAAAATTAAACAAAGCAAGACAAAACAAAACAAATTCCTAGAAAAACATGAAATGAAAAAGTCATATAAAACTACAGGACAAGGTGAGCTACAATGTTTACTGTGATGTCTCTTGTTATCTTCAATAGAATTGTCTATATCATCAGGCATAGTATAATTGAATATAGCAGTCCATAACAATATTTTTAAAAATGAAACATTGTAGACAGTGTAACACTTCAAAAGCAAGTAATAATCAAACCAGCGTGGGTATCCTAGTGAATCTTGTTATCTTCAGTGTGGTGGCCTATACCCTCAGACTTGATACTATCAATCATAACAGATTTGAATAAAATCTGTCAATACAAAACAGCATTCTAACAAACCAGATTCAAATAAGACCAGTCATGATAAAGCAGTATAAGTTATATAGGGCTTCACATTAAGTTAATAGGAAATTAAGGATGATTACCATACTATATCCTGCTATTTTTGGGATAGTTGTCTGTGCCCTTAAATCTAGTACAAGTAGACAAACCAGAGCAGAATATAATCCATCTAAACAAAGCAGTGTGAGTAATGTGGGTTTTAAATCCTGGTACACCATTAATAATATCCTCTGCCTTCCTTTTTTAGACTATTCCTCCCCTTGCACTCCCACAAGGTGTTGCGCATTTTGGGTCACACCAACTCCCTCAGTTTTTAGATTGGGAACAACCTGCTATTTATCTAAGTGGTTCCAAACTTTCTCACTCCTAGACTTGATCTCAAGTTGTATTCCTTTACCAACAAAAGCCTCCAGGTTTTCCTTCATTATAGCTGAGTAGTTCTCTACTGCACTTAAGTATCCTGTCTTTCCAACCTATCTGCAGGTGGTGTTCAAGTTGCTCCTATTTCTCTCTAGCTCCCTGTCACATAGAGCATTGTTTTCTCATATTTGTTTTTTGATGCATAAGCCCTTTTTCAGGTTAATTATGTTTCATATAGAGAGCCTCTCAATGGGCCCTATCTCCTGATCTACTCTGCCTGTGTTTCTTTTTTTTTTTTTAGTGTATCCAGGCCATCTATGTTAGAGATTATAGCCAACCTTCTCTGCCTCATTTCTGCTATGCTGTTTTTCTGCTATTGGTTGTCTACTTTTCTCCTTCATTCCACTGTCTTCCCTGTTCATTGAGGCCCCTCTGCCACTGTTCCTGAAATCCTGGTATTTTTTTTTCTCTCTAGAATGTCCTTCAGTATTCTCTGTAGGGTTGGATTGATGATCATGAATTCCCCTAGTTCCTCTTTGTCATGGAAGCATCCTGTTTCTCCATTAATTTTGAGAGACAGTTTTGCAGGGTACATAAATCTGGGTCGGGGGTTATTTTCTTTCAGGGCTTGGAATACTTTGCTACAAACTCTTCTTGATTTGATGGTCTGTGTTGAGAAGTCTGACATAGCTGCAGCCACCCCAGGGCAAGAACCATATCAGCATTTCCTGAGACCCATGACGCACCATGTTGGACCTTGGAGCACTGGAAAAACAGGCAGCCACCAGCATGCTGCTCTGGTAAGTGGCTGTGGCCTGGCAAGCTGCGCACCCCCCACCCAGGGTGAGAACCATATCAGCGTTTACTGAGATCCACGCCATGTTGGAACTTGGGGTGCTAGGAAAACAGGCAGCCAGCTCACTGCTTTGGTCAGCAGCTGTGAGCCTACCAGCTCATGGGCTAAAAATAAAACATCCATCCATCTACCCCCCCCCACTAGCAAGTAAGAGCCAGAGATCTGAGTATGTCTTGCAAGTTTGACTATAGGCAATATAGCAAATAAGGGGGATTTTCTTCTGCCATCTCTTTGAAGGCATATATTTTTATCTCAGTTTTGCTCTGCTCTGACCAATGGTATTGCTCTATTCAATATTCTGTTTTTATAAATTCGGTATTTCCTTCAATATTGCTCTACCTGATTGAAGGAACAATTATTGTGAAGAAAACCAGATATACTATTGTACCTATTGTTGTTATCCTGGTAACCTGCTGTGAGGTTCTGTGCCAATTTCACTGCACTGCCTCAGTTGGCTATGTCCTGTCTTGTTTGGCTGTATTTTACTACCTTCAAAATAAATAAATAAATAAATAAATAAATAAATAAAAAATTAAAAAAGTAACAACAAAACAGATCAGTAAGGTACTGAGCAAGCTGAAACATGATATAACTAAACAGATAATGGACTTTAAAAACAAATGGAGGAAAAGAAAGTGCTCTAAAGTATATAACTGCATGTATATTTAAGGGTGTAGGATTGATAATTGTGTTGCTAACTTTTTGTTGGATCAGAAAACAGAACTGTCTGCAGCCTTACTGTTTGAAGGTCCACTTTGTATGCTTTAATTTTTGTAACTTAGCAGCTTGTCAGCGCAGGCCTGGGAAAAGTTTGGGACCATCGATCCCAGGGGCTGGGTGCCTGCCCAGTCCCCTTAGGACACTGGGCTAGGCTCCAGAGGTTCCCTGGGCCTGAGTGGACTGTGCCCAGTGACCTTCATTCAACCAGGGGAGACAGGCCTGCCAAAAGGGGAGCCAGGCCTGCATCGCTACAGTGAGTTGAGTTGCAGCTTGCCAGCACAGGCCCAGGAAAAGTTTGGGACCATTGACCCTGGCAGCTGGGTGCCTGCCCAGCTGCTGAGGACACTGGACTATGCCCCAGAGGTTCCATGGGCTTGAGTAGACTGTGCCCAGTGACCTTCTTTCAACCAGGGGAACCAGGCCCACCATGTGCAAGGGGAGCCAAAGCCACATGAGTCCCAGTAGCAGAGGGCACAGGAGGTGATTCCCAACACATCCAGGGAAAGCTTTGGAGCATCACTGGAAACATGGAAATATAGGAAAATGACAAAATGAAAGCCCAAAATGCAATCTCAAACCTCCAGCCCATCCCAAGAAAGCCTAGGAGACATGTACATAGAAGAAAATACTAGCCATACACCTGAAATGCCTGAAATGATATCAACTGAAATAAAGAAGCAAGTATGGGAAGCTATGAAGGAACTCAAATCATAAATGATCTCCCAGGTAAAAGAAGAAATGAAAAAAGTAGTAAAAAAAAAATACTGCATCCAATGAAGACACAGCTAAAAAAAACTAGAGGAACAAAGCAAAATGATAGAATCCCTGAATGAACAATTTAAGAAACAAACAGAATACATGAAGCAGATTCAAAGAGATATATAGGAAATCAAAAATTCTATTGAAAGTTGCAAAAACCACCTCAACAAAAGTGAAGATAGATTCTCAGACCTCAAAGATAAGATTGCAGGTAGTGAACAGGAAAGGAAAGATCTTCTAAAAATAAAAAGAAATCAGGAAATAACAATTCAACAGCTGCAAGATGATGCAAAGAAAAACAACATAAGATTAATAGGGATAAATGAAAAAGAAGGGGAAAACACAAATGATTTCAAGAGCCTATTTACAGAAGTAATAGCTGAAAAATTCCCAAACATGAGTATGGAAACTGACATACAGATTAGTGAAGCATATAGAACTCTAAATAGACATAACCAAAACAAAACTACACCCACACATATAATAATCACCATCCCAGAAATCCAACATAAGAACAGAATATTAAAAGCTGTTAGAGAGAAAAGACAGATCACCCATAAAGGAAAACCTATCAAAATCAAGCACAAACAATGAAATCAAGAAGAGCATGGAGTGAAGTGTTTCAGATCCTAAAGGAAAACAACTTCAAACCCAGACTGATGTACCCTGCAAAACTGTGCTTCAAAATGGATGGAGAAATAAGATACTGCCATGACAAAGAACAGCTGAAGAACTTCATGATCACCAAACCAACGCTACAAAGAATATTACTGAAAGACATTCCAGATACACATAGGAAAAGAACACTAAGCAAGACAAACAATTAAACAGAATGGAAAGTTAAGATAAAACATCAGAAAGATAACATGTCAACAATAAACCAATATATAACAGTTATAACCGTTAATGCAAATGGCCTCAATTCACCAATTAAAAGAAACAGACTGGCAGAATGGATGAAGAAACAACATCCAACCATATGATGTCTACAAGAAACCCATCTAACCCAAAAGGAAACTCATAGACTGAAAGTCAAAGGATGGAAAACAATACTCCATGCAAGAGGAACTCAAAAGAAAGTGGGGGTAGCTATTCTGTTTGCAGACCATGTAAACTTCAAACTAGGAATGGTCCAAAGAGATAAAGAAGGTCACTACATACTAGTTAGGGGAAAACTGCAAAAGGAAGAGATAACAATCTTAAATTTATATGCACCAAATTCCAGAGCACCCAGCTACACAAAGCAAGTATTAACAGAAATGAAAAATCAAATAGGCAATAACACAATTGTAACAGGAGACCTTAACATGCCATTGACACAAAGGGATAGATCAACTAGACAGAAAATCAGCAAAGAAATAAGAGAACTGAATCACACCTGTGAACAAATGGATTTGATAGATGTATACAGAGTATTCCACCCAATAATATCAGAATATTCATTCTTCTCAGCCGTACATGTGACATTCTCTAAAATAGACCATATACTAACCCACAGAACATATTTAAGTAAATGCAAAAGAATTGAAATTATCCCATGCATGTTATCAGGTCATAGCACCATGAAACTAGAAATTAATAATAAAAGTAACTGCAACGACCCTACAAACACATGGAAATTGAATAATACACTCTTGAGCAATCGGTGGGTCACAGAGGAAATTAAAGAAGAAATTGAACAATATCTACAAGCAAATGAAAGTACAAATACAACTAACTGGAACCTGTGGAATGCAATGAAAGTGGTCCTCAGAGGAAAATTTATTGCACTGAGTTCCCACAGTAGGAAAACAGAACAAACACAAATAAAAAACCTGATATTACACCTCAAATAGCTAGAAAAAGAAGAGCAAGCCAAGCCCAAAACCAGAAGAAGGGAGGAAATTATAAAGATCAGAGCAGAAATTAAGACTGCTTACTAAGAAAACAATACAAAGAATCAATGAATCAAAGAGTTGGTTTTTTGAATAAATAAAATTGATAAGCCCCTAGCCAACCTAATTTTAAAAAGGAAAAAAGTCTCAAATTTATACAATACAAAGTGAAAAAGGTGAAATCACTACTGACTCTGTGGAAATACAGAAGATCATCAACAACTATTTCAAAAACCTCTACTCTCATAGGTTCAATAACACAGAAGAAATGGACAGATTCTCAGAAACACATGAAACACCAAAGCTGGATCAAGATGTAAAACTGTTGAATAACCCAATTTCTATTAATGAAATTGAAAATGTAATCAAGTCCCTACCAACAAAGAAGAGCCCAGGCCCAGACGGATTCACTGTGGAATTCTACAAGAAATACAAAGAAGACTTAATGCCAATACTCCTCAAACTCTTCAATGAAATTGAAAGGGAAGCAATTCTCCCTAAGTCATTCCTGCAAGTAAATATCACTTTAGTACCAAAACCTGAGAAAGACTCAGTTAAAAAAGAGAACTACAAGCCAATCTCCCTAATGAACATAGATGCAAAAATTCTCAATGAAATATTGGCAAACAGGATGCAGCAAATCATCAAGAAGATTAAACAGCATGACCAAGAGGGATTCATCCCAGGCATCCAGAAATGGTTTAAAATACATAAATCTATAAATGTAATCCACCATATTGATAGAACCAAAAGTAAGAATCACATGATCATTTCTATAGATAAAGAAAAAGTTTTTGACAAGATCCAACACCCACTGATGATAAGAACCTTACAGAGAATTGGAATAGATGGTCTTTACCTCAATACGATAAAGACCACCTATGACAAACCAACAGCCAGTGTCATATTAAATGGCCAAAAACTGAAAGCCTTTATCTTGAAATCAGGCACAACACAAGGATGTTCCTTATCACCACTCCTATTCAACATAGTACTGGAAATGCTAGCCAGAGCAATTAGACAAGAGAGAGAAATAAAATGAGTAAAGATAGGAAAAGAAGAAGTTAAATTATCATTATTTGCAGATGACATGTTACTCTACATAGAAGACCCCCAAACCTCCACTGAAAGACTCATAGATATAATAAATAAATTCAGTAATGTAGCTGGATACAAAGTCAATACTCAAAAATCAATAGCATTCTTCTACACTAACAACAAAATCACCAAGAGAGAAATAAGAGAAGCCACACCCTTCACACTAGCACCAACAAAATGAAATACTTAGGACTTAATCTAATAAAAATGTAAAATACTTGTACAGGGAAAATTCTAATACCCTGAAAAAAAGAAATTGAAGAGGACCTCAGTAAATGGAAAGATATCCCTTGTTCATGTATAGGAAGAATAAATATTGTGAAAATGGTCATTCTCCCAAAATTGTTATACAGATTTGATGCAATCCCAATCAAAATACCACTAGCATGCCTCATAGATCTAGAGAAATCACTCTTAAAATTCATCTGGAATCAGAAGAGACCTAGAATAGCAAAGGCAATTCTAAGCAGCAAAGGCAAGGCAGGAAGCATCACAATCCCTGACTTGAAGTTATGCTACAAAGCTACCATAATAAAATCAACATGGTATTAGAATAAAAACAGACCTGAAGATCAATGGAATAGACTAGAAGATACAACTATGAATACACTCAGCTACCTTATCTTTGATAAAGGGGCCAATTATGTTCACTGGAAGAATGATAGTCTCTTTAATAAATGGTGCTGGAAAAACTGACTATCCATATGCCAAAAACTAAAATTAGACCCATGCCTATCACCATGTACTAAACTAAAATCTAAATGGACCAAAGATCTAAATATTAAAACAGAAACACTAAATCTATTGGAAGACAATTAGGTAAAAATCTCGAAGACATAGGGGTTGGTAGAGATTTCATGAACAAGAACCAAACTGCACGGGAAATACTTCCCAGAATCAATAACTGGGATCACGTATTATTAAAGAGTTTTTGCATGTCCAAAGAAATCTCCAGCAGAGTGAAAAGAAAACCCACAAACTGGGAAAAAATCTTCATGAATTGTCCCTCAGACAAGGACTTCTGTCTAGAACTTATAAAGAATTAAAAAAAAAATCAGAGCCCTGAAATTCAAAGACCCAATCCAAAGATGGGCATCTGAGATGAACACACAGTTCTCAGATGAAGAAATACGAATGGCAAATAAATACATGAATAAATGTTCATCATCATTGGTCATTAGAGAAATGCAAATTAAAACCACACTAAGACTCCATCTCACTCCAGAAAGAATGGCCAGGATCAACAAAACTACCAACAACAAATGCTGGAGAGGCTGTGGGGGAAAAGGAACTCTTCTGCACTGTTGGTGGGAGTGTAGACTGGTGCAACCACTGTGGAGGTCAATCTTGAGATTCCTCAAAAAGCTGGGGTTGGAGGTCCCATTTGACCCAGCTTTTCCACTTTTAGGCATATTCCCAGAAGAACTGAAAACATCTTACCAAAGTTATATATGTGCACCCATGTTTATAGCAGCAGAATTTGTAATAGCCAGATCTTGGAAACAACCTAAGTGCCCATCAACTGAGAAATGGATAAAAAAAATTGTGGTACTTTTATACAATGGAGTACTACTCAGCTATAAAGAATGGTCACATTGAGATATTTATAAATAAATGGATGTAACTTGAATCCAAACTCATAAGTGAAATAAATCAAACTCACATGTACAAATACTGTATAGTCTTCCTAGTATAAGACATGATAAGAGTACAGAATATTTTATGGTAATCATGGTTCACCATTGTATTGCTTTGAAGTCTTATGTTTTCATTCATTGGTTGGAATGGTTTTATTCTGTTTTGTTTAATCTTAATATAGTTACTTTGAAGAAAAGACAATATGGCAGCCATTGTTGATTTAATATCATCTTGCTCTGAAGTCCTACCATGCTTTTGTTTTTCTATTACCATTGGTTCTGTCATGTTGTATCTTATTGGATTTTAATATGTGTGATCATATAAACAAATTTTTTATGGAAAATGAGATAATATAGTAGCCATTGTTCATCTTTGGTTATTTGATTCAGAATGCCTTGCAACACTTTCATTCTACTGAGTGGTTTTATTCTATTTTGTTATGTTTGACAGTATTGTGTAAAGCTAAGCTCAACTATTTCAAAGAAAGAGACATTATGATAGCTACTGTTAACATCCAATTGTCTTGTTGTGAAGTGCTGTGTTGCTTATATTGTTCTGTTCTGATCTGCTTAGATCTGTCCTCTTTTGTTTTATTCTCTTTAAAATAATATTTTTTTAAATTTTTTGTAACTTGAACAACTACATCCAAGAAGACAATATGTAATGTATCAACTAGTGATTTCTTACTGTTCATTTTTTTTGAAATTCTGTATTGTTTCTAACCTTTTTTTCTGTTTTGCTTTATTTTCCCCCTCTTTAAATAAAATTTAAAAAATATAAAAAAATAAAAATATAAATAAAAGAGAAGTTTGACATGATTTTGATGGGTTTTCCTTTATGGGTGATCTTTTTATTTTCTCTGACAGATATAATATTCTGTTCTTGTATTGAATTTCTGGTATTTTGATTATTACATATCTGGTATAGCTCTGTTTTGATTGTAGGTGGCTGAGTTCTGTATGCCTCAATAATCTGAATATCATTTCCTTTTCCTATCTTTGGGAAATTTTCCTTAATTATTTTTGTGAATAGCCTTTGTATTTCCTTTGCTTTTACCCCTGCTTCTTCACCCACATTTTTTATTCTTAAATTATAGATCTTCTTGTCATCTTCTAGCCTTTGTATTGTTACTGCCTATTTCCTTGTTATTTTTAAGACATCTTTCCTTTCATGGTCACACATTGCAAACCTGTTTTCAAGTTTTGATAGTCTATCCTTAGTTTCTTTCAAGCAGTTAGTTCTGCCAGCTTTCAATGGAATGTTTAATTTCCTGGTAATCTCTTTGAATCTGCTTTATGTATTTTAGGTTTTCTTTATATTCTTCATCAAACATTTCTCTCCTTTTTTGTGTACCTCCCTTCTTCCATCTGTGTCTTCCTGAGAGGTGCTTAGCATTTCTTTTATTAATCTTTTATCTTGCTTTACTTGAATTAATATTTCAGTTTTGAGCTCTTCTATGATGTCATGAAGATATCTATGTCTGCTGATGCTGTGTCTGATATTGCATGTTTGCTACCCTCAATCTCTTCTGTATTTACCTTTCCTAGATCAATATTTGCAGGGTTAGGGGCTGGGGGCTATTTCTTATTTCATTCTTTTGTCATGTTTTTGGTTTCTTCCACACAGGTGTATAGTGGATGTCCCAGTCCCCTTCCTTGTTGGTTATGGTTCTTCTGAAGCACACTGGCTAGGGATTTCTGACCTCTCCACTTTGCTGTTGGTCACTGAGGTGCAAGCAGGAGCAGTATATGCTGGCCCCTCTCCTCTGAGCCAGTCAACCTGCAGGGGCCTTCACCATGTTAGTGTGTGCCTCACATATGGAATCAGTTTGGGATAGTTTATGGGGCCTGGCCAGGCATGTGACCCAGGCCAATCAAGTCCCACCAATCTGATCTGGGTAGGGAGCAACCAACTGAAGTTACTGCCATTTCTTGTTCATGCCTGTCTTGCACAATTCCAACATGTTGTCCAGTTGGTCGCCCCTTTCCCATGGGAGGATCTTATTCTGAGCACTCACTGTGGATTAGTGCAGGTCCCTCACTGGCTCTGTTCTCCGTTGGGCTTGCCAACCCCCAACTTCAGTGTGACTGCAGCTCCAGCGAGTCACAGTGGCGCAAGTTCCGGTGGCTCCAGCAAGAGTGCCATGGGTGCTAATCTTAGTAGCGTGTTTGACCAACTCTTCTCCCTTTAGTTTCTTCCTGGGTTGAGAAGATCCATCTCCCTCTGTCTGGACCTCTCCAGGATGTTTTATTCCGGTATCTGTGTTGTTTCTCTCAGGGAGGCTCTGTATTTTGCTGCTTACTGATCCACCATCTTTAGCTCTGCCAAATAATAGGCTTTTTAAAGGCTTCTGTGATATACATGTTATATACACATCAGTACCTTTAGAAATACACATATATCAGACAGTCCAAACAATGTCACACACTAAAATTAGAGGATAGACATTATAAACTTCCAAGGCTCATTTATACTCTGATAGATTCCCCTTACATGACATCCTATTAAAGGAAAGCAAATTAGTGAGATTTTTCTTTATGTCATTTAATACACTGTGATCAAACATACAGATGTTGACCAAAAAGGCTATTCTATGCTGAAATGGACATTTAAATGTATTACAAAAATAAAGTCATCATGACTGCCATGCTAAAATACTATGTATGACTCTTGATCTCAAGTTTTTGCTATAAACTATATAACTGTTGCCTGTCAACATTCTACAGGGATACAACTACTAAAATAACCATGTTTGAGAGAAAATAACTGTCCTCTAGCTGTACTTTATATTTCAAAGTTCTTGATATCCAAATAAAATTATAATAGTTAAACTCACCACTCCCACTCCAAGTCTGATATAACTGATCTTATCTTCTGGGTGTTCAACAACTAAAATTGACAAACAATAACTAAAGAGATAACAGGGCTAAGAGGATAGCCAATATTTTGGCCCTAGCTTTTCAAAGTTAACAAGGGCCATACATAATATTTTAGTATGACAATCAGTACAGAAGGACCCAGGACAGGAGCAAAACTTTCCTGTAGGATCTTACAACTCAAGTTAGTTACCCAATCTTTTGAGCAGGGAGGTTGTTAGACCTCAGAGGACAAGAAACAACAGTATACAGTAGGCCAAAAGAAGGTCACCAAGAAAAAAACTCTCATGCTTTCACAGGAAGCAACATGGTCAAGCAAGGATATGATCAATGCTGATGGCTGACACTGACAGAGAAACTGTGAGGCTCTGTACATGGTTCCAAAGTAATGCCTAAAGAGATTTAACTCACCATGATAGACAGCAAGAGGTTAAGTTGGTTAACACAGGTCTCAATTTAGCTTGGTTATAAATATCTAGAAAAAAAGTACAACTAGATGATATATAAATGATGCTGTAGTAATGCTCTAGATGCAAAAAGAGGCTTCTAGGCTCCAAGTGATCATATAGACAAAACCAATGACAAATGTGTTTGATTCCCTTTACCAGGATCCCCCAGATCAATCTTGTAGAGAGTGTCAAACACACATCAAGGCCATAGGTAACTATACTCAGTGGGCCTTAAATGAGACTTCAACTTATCTTTCTCTCTCCTAAATAATAAAATTAATGAGGCAATCTGTCCTCCAAAATTGAATGACACTAGACATTCTAGCAACAACACAAGGGGGTA
This sequence comes from Hydrochoerus hydrochaeris, assembly GCA_004027455.1. Taxonomy (NCBI): domain Eukaryota; kingdom Metazoa; phylum Chordata; class Mammalia; order Rodentia; family Hydrochaeridae; genus Hydrochoerus; species Hydrochoerus hydrochaeris. Next base: position 193,681 of record PVLA01002722.1, on the reverse strand, counting down.
CTTGTGCCATTATAAAAACTAATGCAGTGTATAAATTCCTGATCCTTCTAATAACATCTCAATGGCTACTCAAAATACTAAATAACAGGTTAATGTCATTCTGAAACTCTCTGGAACCTCTCTTTACCATCTCTGTGGGAAACTACTACTGGCTCTTCCTGGTAAAAGTACTTTTTGGTTGTATTCCTAATAATCTTGATTTTATTGATTTTACCCCTACATACTTAACGATTTCTTTGGCCTTGTCTCCTCCAGACTTAAAGCTACACCTATCCTAGATGAAAACACCAGATACCTATCAAGAGCCATTTAGATAGGCCCTCTGTAGAGTGACTCTGACTGCCAAACACAACTACAATGCTCTTCAACCTGAGGAACCCAAAATAGTTACTGCACCCTGCCCACTCATGGCAATTTGGCATGTCTCTTTAGAGGGGGGATTTTATAGACAACTAGGCTAGGTAGAAATGTTGCAGGCAGTCAGAAAGGCCTAGGCCCTTGAGAAAGCCAGGATAAAGATGAAACACATGTCAGCTATGGCCTGAGACACATCTGTTGGAGATCAGATGTCAAGATAAAGATGAGATGACCAGGCCTATGTACTTCCTCAAAGGACAAACATCAGGCCTAAGGAAGCCTAGAAAGATAGTCACTTCAGTTAGTTATCAAGACCTCCAGACTCATCATTCCTAAAAAAAAGTCTTTGTTCTTTCCATGTCCACTTGCTACATGACTTGTTTCCCCATTGGATCACTATTACCTAAGCAACCATACTTCTCTCCTTACTGGTTAATCATAACTATAACCACATCATAGCCACATGGGTATTGCTCTATAAAATTTCCCCATAAAGTGGTGTACCTGGGCAGCCCATTTGGGCACCTTACTGTTCCTCTGCCAGGAGCTTTCTATCCTCTCAATAAATATCTTCCTACTCTTTACCTTTGTTTTTCCTAGAATTCATTTTTCAGTTTGTAAAGAATACAAACTGGGTGTATCAGTCATCTAATAGGTTGGGTGTTATATTTCCCTTATATCATTCTTGGTTGCTCTGATATCACCTTGTAACAATTGGAGGTATGTCCTGTGGGACTCTGATTTTTTACCTTTGCCTCTTTCACTCCCCAGCATAAGGTATGCTGTGTGCTCCCATGATGATATGCTGCCCCTCTACCAGAGGCCTGAACGCAATGAGACAACCCATCAAAGGCTGAAACTTCTAAAATCATAAGCCAAAATAAACCTTTTCTCTTTTTAAATTGACTGTTTCAGAGTTTTTGTTTTTTTTACAGTAATGGAAAGTCAGATAATATTCTGACATTGTAGAAGGCACTGGATAACTCATTGTGCTAATCAGAGCACTCAGGGTCCAGAGCACCTCTCACATATCCACATCTTTTCTGGGTCTTTAGTTCTCTCATGACTATTCTAGCTTCCTTTTGAACAAATTAGCCCAATCATTCAGAGCACAGTGACATTTTCATTTCCTGTGCAGTTAAGTTTATACTGTTTCTATGTTCCCTGTTGATTTTAGTAAGTAATGTCCTGGAGGTCTAGGGATGACTTCCTGCTGCCCATACATAAAACCTTCTCCTGTGGTGAGAGTAGTAGACACAATATTCATCCCATATCCTTTCTTCCCATATCCTTCAGGCCTTCTGGTGAGTAATTACCTAGGGACATTTTTGCCAGAAGCAAAATTAGTCTCTGTTTATACTTCTGAAAGGAAAAAAAATACAGCAGAATTTAAACCCAAAGGAATAATAATTGGTAATTGGAATACAAATACCTGAGCTGTCTCACCCTTGTGCATGTTACATCATTTCCCAGAAGGTTCTATGGAGATTAAACTCTCCTATTCCACTGTAGTAGTTTGCAAAACATTACCTTTTATTAGTTGACTTTGCTTCCCTATTTTATTTCTCCAGATCATATCAGCGTTTCCTGAAATTTCTAAAAAATTGTACTAGACTCCTTTGAGTCTGTTTCTGTGACAAACCAAACTAAAACACTGAAGCTAAAATCAAAATTCCTATAGACCTTTAAGGCTTTTTTTCTCTTTTAACTAGAGGTGAAGGTAGATTTGGAATGACATAGAATTGCCAGAAATTTTAGGTTTTTCAGCAGGGTCAAGAAGAATCCACATCACAAATAAATTTGTTTATCCAAGATGGATCAAGAAGAAACTTGCCTTGGGACCAAAATTAAGCTTTCCCTCTGGCACATGGGAATGATACTGAGAGGCAGATGGACAGCGAAGGGAGGGAGCAAAGGGGATTCAAAAAAGAATTTAAAAATGAACGTGATCATTATGTACTATGAACATGTACCAATAAAAAATAATAAATATTTTAAAATCTAAGCTTTTCCTTAGCCTTTGCTTATTTCACTGGGGACAGGTTTCACTGGGGTGTAGGTCACACTTTAGTGTTTGTATATAGTGAACACATGTATTGAACACATGTGTATGCATAAAATGTATGCATATTTGTTTATACAAGATGTGACCTGAAAAACAGGGAATGACTAAATAAAATGTTTTTATCGCAATAAAACATACATTGCCCTTAATCTCCTCCAGAATATCACCCTCAATTCTAACACATTTTTCCATTATTCTGGAATGATGGGGGGATAAGTGTGTTTGAAGCAAGGAGGAATATTTTCAGGGGGGTAATGGCAATGTGTCTTTTACTGTAATACATTCTGAAATTTTTCTTTAAACATTCACCATTTTTATAACACTTCATATAAAATCCATCTGCGTATTATCTATATCCTCACTATTTCAATTCCTTCCCATACCAAAACAAGTCAATCAATAAAATGTTGCTTCCTTTTTATATTCTTTGTTCTCTCATGTCTCCATTCTCCAACATGTTTTCCAAACCTGGAAATATACTTGGCCTTACCCACTCCCGCATGCCTCCCTGTATCACTGTGGCTATGACTTTGTTTCTGACTTCACCTTGCCTCAACAAATTTCAGTCTTCTGATATGTTCCCCAAAGCCTTTAACAATTGGTCCGGCCTTCTTTACAGTTAGTAATTCCTTGTACATACATGAGTGAATATAGATCCTGATAAAGAAAACAAACTCATTTCAGAACTTTGCTGTATTCATATCGATTTTATTCAAGTGTTTTACAATAAGTGAGATACAGGAAAATATTATCCTCTGGGGCTGTAATTTTTTGACATTAAAAAAAAAGGAATTCTCATACTTTAAAACTTGGTACTCAACTAGGTGTGCACATATTCAATACCATTGATTTTTAATTGTAAGAATATTTAACATGAGATTCATGTTCTTAGCAGATTTTAAATTTACAGCATGGTATTGTTATCTACAGGAACAATATCATACAGAAAATCTCTAGAATCTATTTCATGTTGGTTTTTTTTTTTTTTTTTTTGGAAGTGGGTACTGGGGATCGAACTCATGACCTCATGCTTGCCAGGCAGATGCTTATGCCGCTGAGCTGTCCCCAGTCCCTTCATCTTCTATTTTTATACTCATTGAATTTTATACTCATTGACTTGAGCAATTCCTCACTTCCCCTCCTTCAGGTGCCTAGAAACCACTATTCTATGATTTTTAACAGTTTTAAATATGTCACATAAATACAATCATGCCATATTTGTTCTTTTATGACAGCTTTATGTCACTTACCATAATGCTCTTTCATAGATTTGTATTTTCTTATATCCTCTTCCAACTTTTAGCCCTTTCTTACATGTTTTTTAAAAATCATTTTAAACAATATTCAAGTTTATCAAACAAATTAAAAAACAGTTATAAAATGTTTAACTTTCATCAGCTTCGGGTTTATGTTGCTGAAAAATTTTGCACATAATTGAACTTTCAACTCTCCTAACACCTGCTGAACTGATTCTACCCTGGATTTTAGGTGTCAGTTTCTTCTTGCAAATTTTTCTTTGCTTCTTCTTACATTTCTTGTGTTTCTTTTTAGTTACCATCTTAGGGACTAAGTAAGATTTAAAGGCAGGGTAATTTCATGCATATGGACTTTGAGAGCAATGGTATATCTTAGCTGGAAAGTAAGTTTGGTTTTGCATTAGAGTGAGCATATGTGTATATGATCTTGCAATGACAAGCAAAAATACTAAGATAACACCCAGGATTACATAGGCACTGATCTAGATCATTTCCAAACTATCACCTCTGGTGGCCTGGGGCTTATATTGAATAAACAAGCAGGAAGTACAGAAGCAGAATGGCTTGTCAATTGGGGATTGACTTATACAGTGTGCATCATAGTGGCAAATTATGCATCACAGTGACAAGCCATTTTTAAGAGACTAGAAGCAACTGTAACTGGAGCAAGACCTATTATACAGGCAACAAGAAACAAGTATACTGAGGATATATTTTTCATTACAGTCTGGGTAGTGGAAAGGAGATTAGTGCAAGTCCTATATGAATAGGGTATATTATACTCCAGTCCCAATAATCTAGTTAAAGCAACCCTGGCTCCTTTGGTAAGCTTCCAAGGAGAACTGAAGCAAAGTCATCTCAATTGTAGTACAGTAAAATTTATAGTATAATTTAGATTTTCATTACAACCTATAATTTAAAAACATTACAAAAAGTTTTCCACACTGATGAAACCACTGGCTTTTTAGGCAGCTTCATGGGAGCACTGGATATCCTCCCACTGCAGAACCAGAATGTGGTGGTGAGAGGGTGTGGACTGGAGGCATAGGGCTAAGAACACTCGCGCTAACTGAACGACATTGAATAAGCCACCTGCGAGACTCAATTGCTTCATAATCAGAGTATATGCTACATTTTGAAACATGATGATGACTTCAAATGAAATTAAGTGGTCCTTGTGAATATTAATGTGTTTCTTCTTTACCTATTACTACTAATAAAAGTACACTTCTAAAATCATCATGTACGTTTAAAGCTACAAATTCTCTGTCTAGAAGAAACCTTTCAGCTTCTTTAGGCCACCTTAATTAGTTTACAAATATGGAAATCAAAAGGTCATATATGTTGCCTGTCATTATATCATGAAATGGGAATACGTGGAATAATCACAAATGCAAATAAAAAAGCTTTTCAGTGGTTACTAAAGATGATCAAGGATGGCAAAGGTAAGAGCAAATGAACAAAATCATGAATATACATCTGGAAAGTTACAGGTTAAAAGATTGATAGATGTTGGCAAAGAATTGACAGCCTTCCAGTGAAAAACCACAATAGAGATGATCAATCTTTTTCATACTTCTCCATCATAATGATCCTAATAACAAAGCCCAGGGGATTTAGCTCAGTGGCACAGTGCCTGTCTGGCAAGTGCAAGGTCTGGAGTTTGACTCCTGATACAAAAGAAAAAAAATGCCTAGATGAAGATAAGAAGGATGTCAAATATCAGTCTTTTAGCAACTAGCAACTGAAAATGCTATTCATCTCTTTCCCTATTCTGATCAACCCTGATTCAGCCCAGCCTTACACTTTAAAATCAAGGGCTCCTGTGTCATTCAGCAAAGCAAGCTTAGTTACCAAAGTACTCCTTATCCCTCCACCAAATAGGTGAAGAAAAGGGAAATTCTCTTACTGCTTATTGTAAAAGATTCAAACTATCTAAACCTTAAGGCATATAACCCCATCTGTTTCCTATATGAGTAGATGTCATCTAACACTCTGTAGTAGTCAGTATTTGCAAGATAAATGTATTTAATGCAGGACATAGAAATTTACAATATAAGCTGACAATATCCACCCACAGAGTCAAATAAGAGAGCAAAAGATCTGTCCTTGTGCTAGAGATCCAAAGAATCCAGCCAAAGGCCTGCAACCCACAGCAATGTCTCATGCAAGTCCATAGTCAGAGGCGGAGGAATCTTTGATGGAAGACTGAAGAGCTGCACTGGAAAGCCCCAAGGCCAGTGCTGGAAGCTGAAGAACCTGCGCTGAGAACCAGGCGATGATGCTCAACGCAAAGGCAAAGGCAAAGAGAAGAACTCCTCTTAAGAGAACAAAAACCATCCTTGGTGAAAACAAAGGGTAAAGCTCAGCTAAACAGAATAGCCAAAGAGAATAACTGAAGAAAACTAAAGAAAAGCAGCTGGAACAAAACTCTTTCAAGGAACATCAGTACAAAATCCTTCCCTCCCATTATCCTTTTATACTGCTGTGATAGCAAGCCCCCTTAAGGAGGTGGTCCACACCCAGAACCATGTGGACTCAATTCAGCCAGGTGCTCTCCATTCAAGTTGACAATTAGCTACCACACCTTCTTTGCATTGCGGGAATTAGAGTCCCAGAATCATTACAAGAAAATGCTCTGGATACTGCTGTTACTGTAATTAAATGTTTTGTGTAGAAGTCTCCTAGTTTCTCTAGCATCCCTAAAAATGTCAGGTTAAATTGTTAGTTTCCGAATAGGGAGAAAATTGCAGATCTTTCACAGTTCCTTCCTAACGTTTGGCAAGTATTACTAGCAATAAAAATTGCTTTTAAATCCTTGAAACAGAAAATTTATACAATGAGATTTTCTAATAGCTCCACTCAGACCACCACCAACTAAGGCCTACCTAGAAAGAGAAAAAAATAACCCCTTATGTACTGTATGATACTGTTTGTGCCTCATTAATTCCTCCTTGAATGCCTTGTAGCAACTCTGTGCACTGATTCTGAAGGCTTTGCTGCTGACTGCTCTACCACTGACCTTTATCAGAGGACTGACCTTAGGCACTGGAGGCATTTTATCTCCAGCAAGTCCTAGAAATGGCTAGTCCCAGTGACTGCCTGAAGTGAAAGTAAGAGGTCATCTATTCATTTTCTTAAGGACAAGACAAATTCAGGCATAATTTATGGTTCAAATCTTAAGGTCAAGAGCTGGGACTTATGCAATATTCTCTGCCTAGCTTCTTTCCCTTCTCTTCCTTTTTCTGTTTCCCCCAGTCCCTTATAGGTTTCTCTTACCAAATAATTGGCAAATGCTTGGCATGGTCTGTTTCTAGAAGAACCTGATTTAAAATAGCCCATGATTTCAACCCTGCTTGTATATAGAATGAATTGGGGAATTTTTTCAAAAAATTATGATTGTTCCTTAGAAAGCAATTACGGTGAACCCCCCAAATTCATAGAAGTTATATTCCTAGAACACTCACAAGTTATGAAAAACTGCAAATTTCAGATATATTCAAAAAATACCTATAAATGCCTATTTTTATAGTTTAAACCCCAAATATGCCACGCTTCCTGCAGTCATGTAGTTTAATAAAATATTAGTAAAGCCTCAGAAGGTACAGGTCATTTTGGAGGCATCTTAAGGATCCTAGAGCTTTAGTAAGAACAAAACCAACAACACTTAAGATAGCCACATGCAGAACAGCTGTAGCAGACCAGTCAACACTGGTTCCAAATCCCTGCTTAGACACCACCCATGGGGAATCAACCCACTTTGGTCATTCCCCACCCAAGCACAACTTGTGGGGACCTAGCCCTGGTAGTTTGTCACCCTGACCCAGTGGTGAATGAGGATGAAAGACAGACACAGGGTCAGTTTAACACGAAGGCAGCCAAGGGACACTTGCTGCTAGTAGGCAGAAGAGCCCTGTGTGATTTATTGTGCTTTTATTCACTCAGACATGGGCACAAGCAATTAAAGTAACATAAGATTCATCTGTCTTCCATTATCCGTTACTACATGCCTAGGTAAACAACTTGATTTGTTGTATTTACTTTTCCTAGAACCTGCAATACGTGTCATCCCTGTGTGCTGATTTTCTCCTTTTTTGCTCACAGAAGATGCCAATTAGTCCTCAGATCACCTCAACTGGTCTCCAACAACAGCAACCTGTTATGATGCAGGAATGTTAGTGAATCTGGTAGAGATGGGTTACAGGGTAGTAGCCAATCAGCGCAAGGAGAACTGAATAGTGCTCTTAGATTGGCTGTTTGAAAACCTCTCATCAAAGAACACTGTGGAAGATATTTGTGGTTTTGAATAACAATTATTAGTTAGGATCTAAGGAGAAAAATCCACAAAGAACTGAGGCCCCGAACTCTGAACAGTGACTTTGCTGTAGTATACTGTACATCAAAGTGTTGGCACTGGGGTCAAGATATACATATAATTAAAAGTACCCCAGATTATTTTAATGTTTATTACTGATTTCTGCTACTTGGAGGCCACCATCAGTATTTTAGTTTCACCACTTCCAAGCATTGTCCTCACTTCATGTAGTCCCAGTATTTAAACAGGCCTTAGCAGAAATCCTATTAGGAAATTTTTCAGCTCAGAAAAATCTTTTGACCTGAAATTGTATCCCAGCTTAGACAACAAAAAGGTTGTGTATTCAACAATTTTTCATTGTTGGGACAAAATACCTAACACCCACAACTTGAAGAAGAAGTTTTTGGGGTTTTTTTTAGGTTTTTAAAAATTGTATTTAAAGAGAAAAAAAGCAAAACAGAGAAAAGTGTAGAAACAATACAGAATTTAAAAAAAATAAACAGTAAGAAATCACTAGTTGGATGTTAGAACTTTGGGCGCTGGAGAACAGGCGGCCTACTCGCCACCCTGGTGAGCAGCTGGTGGCCTGTCAAGCCACTGGCACAGCAGGGCAAGAACTATCAGCGACTCCTAAGCTCTGCATCATGTTGGAACTTTGGGCGCTGGGAAAACAGGTGGCCTACTGACCGCCCTTGTAAGCAGCTGGGGCCCTGCCCGTGCGCGGGCTAAGAATCAGACATTGATCCATCCCCCTCCCCCCCGTTAGCAAGTAGGCACCAGCTGTCTGAGTATCTTTTTGGAGGATGAATGTATACAGCGTGGCAAGTAAGGGGGATTCCCTTCTACCATCTCTTTGAAGGCAAATATTTTTATCACTGTTTTGCTCAGTTTTGATTAATGGTACTGCTGTATTCAATATTTTTTTTTAAAGTTATATATTTCCTTCCATTTTCCTCAACTTGATTCAAAGAATAGCTAATGTGAACAAAATGGGCTGTACTATTGAGCCCATTGCTTGTGTCCTGGTGACCTGCTCTGCTGTTCTGTGGTAGTTTTATTGCAGTGTGGTGGCATGGGTTTGTTCTGTCTTGTTCTGCTATATTTTGCTACCTTCAAAAAAGTAAAAAATAAAGTAGATTAGAAAGTAACAAGATACCTCCAAAAATCTCCCAACTCCACCAAAGCTAATCCATGGATCATGAATGAGGAGAAACTCAAAAACAATGCAATGGAATTATATAAGGTGATTAAAAGTATATAACAACAACAAAACAAGTCAGTAAGCTACTGAGTAACCTGAAATAGGATATAACTAAGCAGATAATGGACTTAAAAAGTAAAAAGAAGAAAAGAAAGTGCTCTAGAGGATATGGCTACATGTATGTTTAAGTGTGTAGGATTGATAACCATGTTGCTAAGTTATTACTGGATCATTGAACTTGTTTGCAGTCTTGCTGTTTGAATGTCCACTTTGTATGCTTTAATTTTGTAACTTTAACAACTAGGTCTAAGAAGACAATATGTAATTTATCAACTAGTGATTTCTTACTGCTTTTTTTTATTCTGAAATTGTGTATTGTTTCTGCCCCCTTTTCTGTTTTGCTTGTTTTTTCTCTTTAAATAAAAATTTAAAAATGCATAATTGCTATGTAAAAAAGAGAGGAAATAGTAAGTGCTATAAAAGATATAACTGCATGAATATTCAAGTGTATAGGATTGATAACCATACTTCTAAGTTCTTGTTGGATTTCAGATCTGTTTGCAGCCTCATTGCTTGAGTGTCTACTTTGTATTCTCTAATTTTGTAACTTGAACAACTATTTCTAAAAGGACAATATGTAATTTATTAACAAGTGATCTCTTACTGTTTATCATTTTTTTGAAATTCTGTAATATTTCTACCTTTTTTGTTTTTTTCTCTTTAAATAAAAAAATTTAAAAAAAAGAAATCACTGGTTGATAAATTACATATTGTCTTCTCAGATATAGTTGTTCAAGTTACAAAATGTCAAGTGGACATTCAAACAGTGAGATTGCAAACAGTTCTGTTCAACAATCCAACAAAAACTTAGCAACATGGTTATCAGTCCTACACACTTAAACATACATGTAGTTATATCCTCTGGAGCACTTTCTTTTCCTCCTTTGCTTTTTAAGTCCATTATCTGTTTAGTTATATCATGTTGCAGTTTGTTCATTACCTTACTGATCTTTTTTGTTGTTGTTATTTACTTTTTAAGTATCTTATATAATTCTGTTGTTTTGTTTTTGAGTTTCTCTTCATCCATTCCCCAGGGATCAGCTTTGGTTGAGGTGGGAGTTTTGGGAGGTATTTTGTTACTTTGTTATCTTTTTTTAATTTTATTTTTTATTATTTTGAAGGTGAGTAAAATACAACAGAACAAGACAGAACAAAGCCAGTTGAGACAGTGCAGTGAAATTGGTACACGACTTCACAGCAGGTTACTGAGATAATAGTAATACGTACCATAGTATATCTCATTATCTTCACAATAGTTGTTCTTTCAATCAGGTATAGAAAAATCAAAGGAAATACAGAACATTATAGAGCTTATCAAAACAGAATATTGAATAGAGTAGTACAATTAATTAGAACAAAGCAAAAAAATCATTATGATATTTTCCTTCAAAGAGATGGTAGAAGGAAATCCCCCCTATTTGCTACACTGCATATGGTCAACCTCCCAAGAACTGCTCAGACCTATGGCTCCCATTTACTAACAGGAGGGAGGGGTGGAGGATGTCTGATTCTCAGCCACATGCCAGTAGGCTCACAGCCCCTTACCAGGACGGTGAGCTGGTTGCTTGGTTTCCCAGCACCCTAAGTTCCAACGTGGCATGGATCTCAGGAGATGCTGGTGGTTCTTGCCCTGGGGTGGCCGCAGCCAGCCAGGTCACATCTGCTTACCAGGGTGACAAGCTAGTTCAGGAGAAGTTTATTTTGCCTCAGGGTTTTACAGGTTTCAGTCCATGATCTACTGGCTCCAAGGCAGAGATACCATGGCAAAAGGAAATGACAAAGAAAAACTTCTCACTTCATTTTCTCAGGCTACAGAAAGAATGGGAGGATAGCTAGAAATTAAGGGTTTTGGATAAGAATATACCTTCACAATTTACACACACACACACACACACACACACCAATGACATATTTCCTCCAACCAGACCCCTCTCCTCACAATACATGCAGATATAAACTCACATTAGCACCTCCTAGACTTAATCACCTTTCAAAAGCCACTTTTAAATATTACTGGGTTGAAGATCAAGTCTGTAATGCATGAGCCTTCAGGGAGGATGCTTCATATTTAAACCATTATGTATGCCTTTCCTTGGGAGTCCTAGTGATCTCAAGCCTGTGGGGCATTCTTGAAGACAGAAAAAATCTAGACACCTTCTCTACAGAAATTTATGAATAGCTGGCAAGTAAGAATCAGTCACTAATCCTCTTCACTACCTTAAAAAGGCCACTGCTGCCTAAGTGTGACTTCAAATGTTTTTACAGGGAAATCTGGTGACACCGCATCCAAAATGAGTCCCATCTAACAGCACATTTTCCCCCTACTTCCATACAGTCTAAACGTTTTGTGATGGCTACATTGTGTCCACGTGGCTAGGTTATAGGCTAGTTGTTTGTCAAACATTAGTCTAGATGTTTCAGTGAATGTATTTTGTAGATGTAATTAACATTTACAATTAGTTGACTTTAAGTAAATGAGACTATCATTAATGTGAATAAGTCTCACTAAGGGCCTTAGATGCAAAAACTGAAGTGTCTAGAATACCAATACACATGAAAATGGCTTTCATTTTAGCCAATTCTTTTGTCATACTCAACCTAACTGAATTTAACCTTACTAGCCCCTAGCCTTCTCCTTCCAGCTGCCATGTATATGCCCAAGATTTTCCATCTGTTCAGTGTCCAATGACAATCAGATGCTCTTTTTTCACACCCTGTTTAGAGAGAAGCTGTCTGGAAGACTAAACTGCCCATTAATCCCTCCATGGGGCATACTGAGAGCCAACTGCCATCTTCTTCCACTTTGATTACACTACCTTTCCCCCTCTTCCACCATCTAAGGACCCCATTTCTTCTTAGTCTTCTGGTGTAATGAAATGATTATCAAACTTTCTAACTTGTAGAGGTTCAGAAGAAAAATTCCACAGAGGAAAATTGGTTAGTTAGCAAGCAAAGGTCTCCAAGAAAAGTGAGAAAGTCTTTCTGTTGTTTCCTCCAATTGGTAGACCCTGGTATTTCAATAGAATAGAATTCCTACTAAGGCCTGACAGATTTAACCTGTCCACCTATGGGTACTCATTGGTGCACAGGTCAAAACTTATCTCCAAGGAAACTGTTTGCCAAAAACAGAAAGTACTCAAATACAACCAAGTGAATAGCCAAGTATATCTTGTCTTTGCATTCAGCCTGTAAATCCCCTTCTCCGTTTCATGCTGTCAGACTTTCATGTTGAAAATCTGGACTCTGATATCAAAGAGATCCATTTTCAATTCTTGGCTTTATCACTTACAAGATAGGAGACATTAAGCTTCAGTCTTTTCACCTGCCAACCAAAAGCCATATAGCAACCTTCAAGGATTATTGTAAAGTTTAGAGTTAATCAGAGAGTTCATAGGCACTGAAAGTGTGTCTGGCACACAAGTAGAAATTTAAAGTTCTGTATCATTCCTATATCACCAAGAGAGTGTTAAATAATTCCCATGACAAAAGCCACACCAGCAAGCAAGCCAAGTCTGGGAACCAGTCTAGGGACCATGGGCTGCAACAGACAGACCCCAGCCCCTTCTGACATGTGGGCTGGCAAACAAAAAGTACAAACACCCCCAAGCTCCTACCATAAGCAACAGGCTTATCCAGAGAAACACAAACTGTGATGATAGCTATGGAGGTGAAATGCAATTGGATGCCTGTGGTGTTTTCATGTTTCACTAACATTGCAGGTCTAGGGCCAGTGATCTGATCATAGGTTCAGAGGATAGCAGTATACAGTGTGGCATCTAGGGGAGATCTCCTTCTGAGGGTTGCAGCCATTGTTGATTCCCTATGGTTTTGATTTGGAAGTCCTATATCATTTCCATTGTTTTGTTGGGTTGAGTTTTATTCTATTTTGTTTTGTTTGATCATGTCAAACCCAATGGCAGCAGCAGATATTTCAAAGATAGCAAGATATACTATGGTAGCAATTTTGGATTTAGTATAGGCTTGTTTAGAAATCCTTTATTGCATTCATTGTTTTATTTTTATTGTTTCTATTTTCTTCTGTTCTGTTTGATTTTTACTATGCCCGAAGTTATCTGCAGCTATTTTGAAGACATCAAAAGGCATTATGGTAACTATTATTGATTTGTAATGTTGTGAAGTCTATTTTTTAAACTGGTTTGTTTTGATTGGTTTTATTTTGTTTTGTCCTCTTTAAAATAAAAAAAAATTTAAAAAAGGAAATAAAGGAGAAGTATGAAACTGAATGTTTGCTTCTGAATGTACTGGGGAATGTAAGATAAAATAATGATAAGCTTAAGGATTTATGGTGCCCTATAAGAAAAATATATTCTATGATACTGGGCCATAATTTATGAAAATCAAACACAAAACTTAATCCTATTATTATAGATGGTCAAACTACACAAAATATTGCAGACAGTTAAATAGGTGTAGGCCCTTGAGACAGCCAGGATAAAGATGAAAAACATGTCAGCTATGGCCTGAGACACATTTGTTGGAGACCAGATGTCAAGATAAAGATGAGATGACCAGGCCTATGTACTTCTTCAAAGGGCAAACATCAGGCCTAAGGAAGCCTAGAAAGACATCAGTCACCTCAGTGGGTGATCAAGACCCTCAGACTCATCATTTCCTAGAGAAAGTCTTTGTTCTCTCCATGTCCAGTTGCTACATGACTTGTTTCCCCATTGGATCATTATTACCTAAGCAACCATACTTCTCTCCTTACTGGTTAATCAACCCACATCATAGCCACATAGGTATTGCTCTATAAAATTTCCCCATAAAGTGATGTCCCTGGGCAGCCCATTTGGGCCTTTCCTGTTCCTCTGCCAGGAGCTTTCTATCCTCTCAATAAATATCTTCCTACTCTTCACCTCTGTTTTTCTAGAATTCATTCTTCAGTTTGTAAAGAATACAAACTGGGTAACATTGAACAGGTTGGGTGTTATAATATTTCCCTTATATCATATTTGAAGGTTCTGATATCAGTCCTATAACACTATGGGTGACTGAATAATAGCCAGTTTCACAGTGTCACTTATGTTAATATTAGGACATAAACTGGAAAAGTATAAGGCTTAGAAATGAAGTGAAAATATGTGAGCAGGATCCAGTGAAGCTGAGGTTCTTGAACTTCCAAATATTATTGAGCCTCCTCTGCCAATAGAGGAAACCCTCATAGCCCTGTCTGAGGAAATTAACTTCCTCCAACCTGAAGAAATTTCGGTGTTTTCCCCTAAGGTTCTTACTTTACAAGGGACAGCTGGCTATCTTTAAGAGGCATCTCACACTTCCCATTATTTCTAGGCCTATAACCAATCTGAGTCTCTACAAGTGTTAACTCAATGGGATAATTACAGCTCTAAAAGAAGTTGGCTGTAATTAAATTAAAGGTAATTATCTTGGTTACTTTTCTCTCATTGCTGAGACAAAATACCCAACGCCCAAAATGAAGGAAGCAAAGATTTATTTAGCTCACAGTTTGTGGAGGTTTCAGTCCATAATCAGCTGGCTCCAAGCCAGGGTGGCATGGCACAGGAGCAACACCTCAAGGCAGCAGCCAACAAAAACAGCAAGAGCAAAACAAAAGGGAGGGGAGAGCAAATCTCCTTTCCTCCCTTATATTGTGCCCAGTGTGGGTATAGCACTCACAAAATCTCCTTGCCCTTCTCTTGCACAGAATTAGGGTATTTACAAAGTAAGGACCCTGATTGGCTGCTGAGTTTCTTAATTAAATTTCTAAACTTCTCAAGTTGATGCAGTGTCAACCATAACTGTAATTTACACTAGACCAATTTAATGCTTCACAATCTCCTTGGTATGCTCTCAAAGGGACCCAAAGACATAGGGAGAGGTATACTTACTATGTATTATCTATTCACATTTCCTTAAGTGCTCAGAATGGTCCACAGAAGGATGCCTATTTAGAGACATTGGAGAACAAAGCCCCACTGCAAGTTCTGTGGTAGTTGTTCTCTGAGAGTTAGAAATGAGAGAGGAAACTGCTACCAGTCTCTGAATTCAGTAGGAATGGTGAGATCTTGCCAATTGGTGGCATTTAATAGCAAAAGACAAAGGTGTGATATGCTAACAGGCAAAAGATCCAAAATAGTAATCATAATTGTCCAACCCAAAGAAACTTTTAATAATCCCTTTGATAGTTGAGCATAATGTATCTAGACCTGAAGCAGATGATTACCTTACACAGTATTTTAGTCTGTTCATGTTGCTATGACAAACTCCATAAATTGGGTACTTATAAATACCAGAAATTGCTGTGCATGGTAATTCATGCCTATAATCCAAGCTATGTGGAAGCTGATATAGGAGGATCACAACTTTGAGGTCAAGCTTGGAAATTTAGAGAGACCTTGACTCAAAATAAAATTTAAAAAGAGTTGGAGATGTAGCGCAGGTGAAGAGCACTTGCCTAACATGCATGAAGGACTTAATACTGCAAAATTTAAAAATAAAAGAAAGGAAATCTACTCTTAAAGATAGTGTCAAACAAGATATCATGCTTATATCCCATACTCTGAAAACTACTATGCAGACAACAATATACAATGTATTCACTGTTGTATCTGTCCTACTAACCTGTTTTGTAATTCAGTTTTATTGTGTGTTTATCTTTTTTCTCCTTAAAACAAAAAAGTAAGGTTTTGTTTGTTCTTACAGACAGACATCTATTCTCATGGTTTGGAAGTTCAGAAAGTCCAACATCAAAATACTAGCAAATGCCATGTCTGGTGAGGCCCCAGAGATGGCAGTGTCACATCTGGGAGAGTACACCATGCCTTACCACTACTCTGCTGGAATCCACAGCTACCAGGATCACAAATGCAGCACCATTAATGAATTTCAAAGGCAGAGTTTAAAATAAAGAAGATGGTTTATTTAGAAGAGGGCAGAGAAAAGAAGATAGCTACTCTGGAAGTCTAGGGGATATCAGAAATATTATAGCCCAGAGCCCTTGTCCCTGGCTCCTTTTATTTAAGACTAGTGAGTCTTCCTGTCCCCTGTGTGAGCACCTGAAAGTTCTTACCATCTGACCAACTCTCTGGCTGTATTTGGTCCAAACCAGGGCACCTCTGTGTATATATATATTACATTCCCTCCTGTCCTTTTGTGATAGATAAATATAGGGGGAGGATTATAGAGGTAGCTTAGAGTTAATGATTAAGTAAATGTGTGTATCTGGTGTAATCACATAGTGATGCAAAAGTGAAAATATGCATCCATGTGTATATGTATGTTTGTGTATAGGTGTTTTACATATTAAATAAGAGTCCTTAGGTGGCTCCCCCATATCTCCTTTGCATTTTGTCAGAGATGGGTGAAAGAGGGTGCTTTGCCTGGTCTTTTATATTTCTGGCTCTCACTGTCAAATGGCAGTAGAGGAACCACCTTCCAGAGCTGTAATGAGAGTTGGAACAATTGGAGAATTAGAGACCTAGCAGGAAACCTGGTGCCTTGTGGGCCTCTCTAGCAGAACATGACCCGAAGAGATGCTGCATGAGGACAGATGGCTTCACTTGGAGGAGAAATTGGTTGCTGCCTCTTCCTGAAACTTCAAGATGCAGCTGGGGACCAAACTGTATCATACCATAGTTACTTTTTCCTGACTTTCACCCAAAAGTCTCTTCAATTCTACCTCATACCGAGACTACATTAAGGTTTACATTGATCTGCAAGTTGCTTTAGGGCACCTTCAGGGCCTCCTAAGACTCCTGCCAGCACTTACTGCAGGAGTCAATTCCATGGCATGGCACATCAAGACCAAGCTCAAGAACTACAAGACTGACTCTATGATGGTTGCTTCCTCAACCAGCCTGGGAACTGCTGGCAGAACTACCTAGACTTTCCACCAGAGCAAGAAGTCAGTGACCATGAAAAAGTATGACATCTGTATGTGAGAATAGCACTGGCATGTGTACAAATCCCTCTACTCTGTGTCCTCTGTCTCATCCAGTGGACAGAAGGGAAATTTCCTAAGAAAATCAGAACTGGCTTTATGCCCCCTCCCTTCTGTCCTCTTCCTAGTGGGGTGAAGGAGCATCTGGAACATGGTTACCCCTACCCTGGGCTCTTGAATCATGATGTAACTAATAGTAAGAATTCATTTAAAAAGTATTTTTAAAAATTCTACCACATGAGGAAGCACATTTTTTTTTAAAATAATTTAGTATCACAACAACAGAAGCATTTAGGAAGGGGGATGATAAATGGCACACTCCTGCTGCTGGCTTTCTTCCATCTTGTGCTATTTGGATTAGTGCCCACTCACAGCCAAACGTCCTCCTCTGACTAATGTAGGGCACAGTGGAGAGCAAAGTTCAAAATTCATGGAGCTCTGCAAGCTACTGGTGTGAAGTGTTGTCCTGGAGAACAGAAGGGACAGAGGCAGCAGGAGTTGCCAACCAAATTTCTTCCCCAGTGTCCCAGCTGTCTCATGGCCAACATGTCTGGCAGTTTGAATGTAGGCTAGACATTTCATCATCTTCACAAGGACTTACACAGGAAGGGGTAAGGACTCTGACACTGCTGGACAGACTCTAGTTTAGACTAGAGGCTGGAGAAGTGGGGTGGAGAGACACGTTCAGGAAAGATGAGTTTTGAGCCAGGACAGAAGTTTTGAGCCAGGACAGAAGTATGACCCTAAATGATGGAGATTTTAGCCAGTAGACTCTGTTTTTCTGAAATACAGAGTCCTCATTCACAGTCATTTGGTATTGTATTTGTTTACATCTCTTTTAAGGAAAAATATCAACTTTTTGTTATTTTTTCGTTATACTTCTTATTTTCTTCCATTTCTTTAATTTTAAATTACTAATTATCTTCAGATACAATATCCTACACACTCCAAAATAAGAACTTACTCCAGAAGTGTAATGTATTCAATTAACAAATGATAAGGCAAATTGGAAAATCTAGAACAGAAGTCTATCAACATGTATACAGAAGATTTCCCAGAACCTTCCTTTTCATCCCTAGGCAAAATAAATATGCCCTTTTTGTTTTGCTTTTGCTGCCTTTGGTGCTTTTGCTGAGTTAGTCACCTGCTCCCTGCCTCCTGGGGAGAGATCTGTGACTCACAGCAGACCACTGGTTCTCAGCAAAACCATCACCTGAAGAACATAATCTCAGGACCTTCCAAACCTTCTGAATCAGAACTCAAGATTGGGGACCCAAAACTCTAGGGCTTAACAAGCCCTCTAGGCATTTCTTGTACAGATCAGCATAATTCTTAAACTCAAGAATCGTGAGTTCCCTCAGGGAAAAGAGCACTGAGTACACTATGCAAGACCTGGAATTCCTGTAGGAAGGAAGGTAAGTAAAAGTTAAAGATATTTTCAGTTTTAGACATCAGATTTGTTGTTGTTCCATGAAACCAAATAAGGAGTGTTTCTTAAAAAAAGAGAAATTTCCATTTTATTATTGCTTTTAATATTATAGAGGAATGTTTACAGAAAGGAACATAGGATAAAATGGTAGCTTATGCCTATCTTCCAATGTCTGAGTTACATTTATGTGTGGTCCACTAGGCTACTAAATACACAAAATCTGGGGATGTGATGTGTGAGTAGAGAACAGCAGCCATATTGTATTTGTCAGTGGTCATGACAACAGCTAATGAGCCACACAAGTCTGGCTTCAAACCCAAGCTTCCCACTTTTAATTCTTTGAGCTTGGGAAATTCTTGCCCATTGCTGAGCCTTAGCTTCTTTGTCTGACAATTAGAAGGGCCATACCTACTCCACAGAGTTCCAGGAAGTATTAAGTGAGATATTGTATATAAATTAATTAGCAAAGTTCCTGGCTTGTAGAAACATATGGTACTCTTATTTTATAGACTTGTAAGCCTGAAAAATGTAGATGGGGACTGTTGATAACAGAGTAATTAATCTTGTCCAAAAAGGACTGAGCCTGGGAATATCAGTTCTGGAGGATCCTTAGCAGGGGCAGGCAAAGAGCTGCTGAGCAGGCACAGGTAAGCAGGATCCAGTGGCCTTGGTCATTGGAGGAAGGAGATAAACTGGCAGCTGCACATTAAATCTGTTAAACAGAACTGGAACTGATGGCCTTTTTACTATAAGAAAGTAACAGAAGCATGAAACCCAGCCACATTAATGGATGTGTTCAGACAGAGGCAGAATCTATGGGCTGTATCAGCAGTCCTGAAGCATTCTAAGTTTAATCACTGAAATAAATCAATAATTGGAAGAGAAAAGAGAATGTAAACCACCTTTAAAACAGGAAGAACCTAATTATGGCATTAACACATACAATGGAATAAGTTTAGTCAAACAAAATTCTTAGAATCATCAGTGAATCTTTTTTTTTTCCTTCACATATGTAATTCATTGGCAACTGCTCTGGACTTGCATCCAAAATAAATATCAAATTACCTACTTCTCTGCTCCACCATTGCCACCCTGGTGCATAAATACATCTCATCTCTCTAACAATGGGCAATTGCAATGGTGACAGCTGGCTCTCTGCTTGAAGTAGGACATAAAGAACAATCCCTCTTGAGCTGACCCCCTCCTCCCTTGTAGTTATAACTTCTTGTGGTACAGATAAGATTGGTGACCATGTGCTGTAAACTGAGTCTATGTCATCTTGTTCTCCCAGGATTCATAAAGGCTCTATCTTCTTTCGAGGTTAAATTGTTAATTGTTTTGTCTTTCTTCCTTGCCACCACCACCTCCTACCCTCAGTTTCTAAAGACCAACCACCTCAGTCTAATATATAAAACTAGAACCTTTCCTTTGTCCTAACACCCAGCACTTTGGACGTAAGTTTGACTGGGTCACTGTGCTCCTAAAATCCTGGAAATAAATCCTCCTTTTCCCCCACTGGTCTCTCGGATCTCATGACTCTTTTGATAACTCTCCCACTTTCCTGGTATCTTCAGCAGCCCCAGAGATTATCATGAAAATCAACCACAGTCATCCTGCATGCAACCCTTCAGTAGCTTCTTATGACACTTAGCAAGTAAACCCAGATTACTTACCTTGGTAAATGCAGGCCCCACTCAGCCTGTTACCACTTAACCCCGTGACTATACTAATACAGCAGCCACTAGCCTTACATGGTGACTGAGAACTGAAATGTGACTGGTGCAATTGGAGAGGTTTGGTTTTTTTCTTAATTTATATTAAATGTAAAGAACCATGTGACTAGTCATTACCCACCCAGCACAGCAAATATGGAACATTTACATTATCATGGGAATTTGTATAAGTAGCTCTGCTTTATCCTGAGGTCCTTCAGTGTTCTCTTTTGCTTATTCCACATCAACATCATTGATACTATAGAGGATGTTGTGGTTTCAGGCTTCAAAGCTCAGGTCTCAGGTCATTTAAGGACATATTAAAGATGCAAACCCACTATATTGTGCAGGTGCAGACTAGGATATGTTTATGTAACCTTGACTTAGCTGTAGCAAACCACATATGCACTGGTGAGCTCAACAGAGAAGAATATAAGTAGATGATGATGATATATGTAAGCAATACAGACACAGTTTCCCTTAAGTGCCACTGTCTGCCTTTGAACTGATGTCTGACTCACATATGTTTTTTTCCCTGATCTCATCTGTGAAGGTAGTGATCCAGGTATCCAGCTGTGATAATTGGCATAGATGACAAGATGATGCAAGTGTCCCTTTTCTGGTGACTATAAAAACAGCACCAGACAGCAAATAAGAGCCCCAGGGAAGTGCCCCAGCCTCACCTTGGTTATCTATAGCCAGCTTTTTGGTGGCTTGGGAAGCTCTGGAGGACTGGGACATAGTCCATCAGAACTGAGGGATTTTTGAGACACTTGGAAGGATTATACATGAAGATAGCTCCCTCCCACCATGGGTCAGCAAGGAGGGCAACTTGGTTTATCTTTACCCTTTCCTGCTGTGTGAGGCAATGAGATGATGACCTCAGCTAGCAAGTGGACAAGCTGAATCTGATTGAGGAGGATCAGTAGCAGTGGCTGGCTGCTGCACACATCATGTTGAGAAGCCTAGACGTTACAGTTTCCCCCCACATCTCCTAAAACATAAGTCCCCACCTCCAAGAGGAGTCCTGGAAGGGTACCCTGCTCTTGCATACAAGATCTGCCACTTGCCAGCAGGTGGAGGTAAAATGCCTAGCCTAAAGAGAAGGCTGCTCAACTTTCAGCATACAACATACATGACCTACCTAAACAGCCATGAAGCTGCAGGAACCAGCAAAGCAATTAAAACAAAAGATGAATAAGATAATGCCTGCATTGCTGCTGCAGCTGTGAGACGACAGGACTAATAACATACAGTTAAACCCACAGGAGATTTCCCAAATAGCCAATTGTCTTAGTTACTTTGTTTTCATTCCTGAGACAAAATACCCAACACTCAAAAGTATGGAAGGAAATATTTATCTCATAGTTGGTGGAGGCATCAGTCCATACTTGACTGGCTCCAAGGCAGAGGGGCATATGGCAGAGGACAACAGTTCATGGCACCCAGAAGACAGCAAAAACAAGAGAAAAAAGGGAGGAGACAGAGAGATTCTTTCTGTCCCTTATATTGTATGTAGGTCACACCCACTCTAGGGTGGGTGTAACACTCACACCCATAATCCCAGCATTGGACCGTGAATCAATCACAAAATCTAGAAGCTGCCCCCATGACTGCATGAGGCTTTGGAGGGACATCCAGATACATACCATAACATTCTACCCCTTCCCCACCCAAAAAATTATGCACATTCTTTATGCAAAACATATTTAGTCCATCTCCAAGAGTTGCTAAAGTCCTAACAGTTTAGTATAGCTGAAAAGTCCAAGTCCTAAGTCTCCTCCAACATCTAGGGAAAACTCTTGGCTGTGAAACTGTACAAATGAAAAGTTAAACACTTCAAACATATTATGGTACAAGATAAAAGTTTCCAAAGTTGCAAATGGGATTGAAACAAGTCCAGAACTAGGTAGGACAAATGTTAAGTCCTGTAGTTCCTTGTGGAACATTTGAAGCAATCTGTGGGAAGTTGTGAGTTGCAAAGGTCTTGTGTAACTCTGGTTATGGCACTTCCAGTGGCTGTAGCTCCCATGACTTCTCTCTTGGGCCTACTCTGTTCAGTTCTTGCAACTTTCCTTAGATGATACACATTCCTGAATCTGGGTAGGAAACTTTTTAGCCTTAGAACTTTTACATTCTGTAAGCACCTAAAATCAGTGCCATGTGGATGATGCCAAGGTCTGCTGCCAGTTGGAGCAGTATCCAGGATTTCCTCCCTCTTGGCTGTAGGCATCAAATGCCTAGATTGCTGAGAACCCTGTACCAGATTTTGAGGAACAAATTCTCTAGGTCATCATCATTCTGGAACCAGCCACCATTTTGGAACCTGATGTGGCCACTGCTGCCATTCAGGAACACAATGTGGCTGCTGCCATTGTGGAACATAGTGGTCTGTGATTTTCTTCTCAAAGCAGTCTTTCACTTTTGCAGGTTTGAGGCTGTAAATCTTGAAAACTTGCTGCTTCTTCTGATACCCTCAGATCATCTTTTCTATTCTTTCTCAGTAATCAAGATCTCAGCTCTATCTTTGCAGTACATAGTTTTACTGGAGCTTTCTTTCTGGCCAAACTAACAACATTTTAAATCATCCTCCTGGGCTCTTTGCTCTTGATTCTCAACATAAACCTGTCTAAAAGCCCCCAACAGTAGCCATGCCACCACCTCAAAATTTGACTGCCTTGAAATTTCTTCTTCCAGATTAGTTAGCCACTGCCCTTAATCTCAGTCTCAGGCACAATCTCTGCACAGGAACAAAATTCAAACTTTTTGCCAAGCGATAACACACATCATCTGGAGTCTAACAACAAATGCAGACCTTCTTCCCAGCAAAAATCTCCCAAGCCTGGTCTTTACCGATAGGATTTTTGTCAGACTTCTGGTCTTTTGAGCTCTGATTAGAATCTACCATACCAAATAGCCTAAAGCATTTGGTGACATTTCAAAGTCTTTCCAAATTCTTACAAGCCATTTCCAAAGGTTCTTGAATCACATGGTCAGGTATAGGCACAGCAATGACCCCACTTCTCTGATACCAAATTCTGTCTTAGTTACTTTTCTCCATTTGCTGAGACAAAATGCCCAACATCCAAAATGAAAGAAGGAAAGTGTAATAGCTCGCTTATGAAATTGAAAACCAAGAAGCCGACTGATCGAGGGCAAAGGAGTTTTATTGCCAAGCCTGTCAACGCGGTCTCTATGGATCGATTCTGAGACTGCGCGCCTCACAACTAAGGGAAGCTGTCTTTATAGTGAGTATGGGGAGGGCGAGGTCATAGGAGAGGAAGAGCTGATTGGTTGTTCATGAGTGAGCGTCAGTTTGGGGAAAAGGAAACTTATCTCTTTGAGCAAGAAACCAGAAACTTATGCAAGAAACAGAAACTTAGCAGAAACTTATTTTAAAATGGTGCATACAGAACAAAATGGTGGCGCATCAGGTTAAATTATTGTCTGTGTACTACAGAAAGATTTATTTAGTTCACAGTTTGTGGGTTTTTCAGACCATAATCAGCTGGCTCCAAGGCAGGGTGGCATCACAGCCAGGCAACCATTCATAGCAGTAGAAAACAGCAAAAGCAAAAGGGGAAGAGTTCCGAGCAGACTCTTTCTGTCCCTTATATTGCATGTAAGCCACACTCACCCTCAGGTGGGTATAGCACTCACACCCATAATCCCAACATTGGATCATGAATTAATCACAGATCCTAGAAACCTGCCACCATGACTGCATGAGGATTTAGTAGGACATCCAGACACAAACCATACCAGTATAGCCCAAATCCTCTCCATGTGCCAGTTCTGCACGATGTGCAGAAAACAGCCCTGTAGGCAACCAGACTTTGATAAACTGGTTAGTCACAGTGGCTCTCCTGGTTTGGGTGAATCTGGTGACATGTCAGAGCAGTCCAGACTGCAAAGGGTGAAGACTTGTTGCTTCTTGTGATGCCCTGAGGCCATCAAGTCACAAAATGGACAATCTACCTAAACTTAGTCTCTGCATTGAGGGAAATGAGCATGTGCCAAATGATGTTTTCTATGTAATATCATAGCCCTGATGAGGAACTGCTTACGGCATGCATGAAAAGCATGATCTTGGCGAGTGGGCCAGCTGGCACATTTGGGACAGTAGTAGCCTTTCTAACTCCCTTGCAGATTGCCTGATCCATACAGTGCAGTGGACAATCCTGGATGAGGAACATGCAAATAAAGTGACAAGGTAAGGCAAGACCTGTAAGCACTGTACCAGCATAGAAGGGAAAAAAGCAGGCAGCCCCTGGGCAAGTAGAGACAACCCCCCAAGATCATGTGGAGATGCTGCTGAAGGTCGAGAAGCACCAAATTTAGACAGACTGGCTGGCAGCCAGCCTAACTGCAGAGAAGATAGACAGGCAACGCTTGGATATATTGCTGACTGTGGCAGCAGCTGTGCCCTAAGAATAGATATTGACCAATGGATCCAAAGGAAAAAAATCAGCCCTGGTAAAACAGGAGGAGGTAACTCTGGCCTCCTTTTATCTAGACTAGGATGCAGGCTGAGGCACCTGATCAGTGGGGACTCTAGGAGACCAGAGGCCACAGATGGAAATGACTATTTATGGGTTCCCAAATAACATACAGTGTTAGCACTGGTGGATACCAGATCCAAGTCAACACTAATCTATGTCAACCCAAACCATTTCACAGGGCCCACTGCAAAGTACATCACAGTCTGGAGGACCCAAGTGACACTGGGTATCAGGCACTATACTCTAATGATATCTATTTCCTGGGTTGCTGAATAGATCCTGGGGGTGGACATACTGATGGGTGTTTGAATTGATGCCACACACAGTAAATTCTGCTTGTGAATCCATGTGGTGAAAACATTACTCCAAAGACATTCACATCATGCTCTGCTGACTCTTCCCCTAGGATCTATGGGTCATGAGCATAAAACAATATCGCCTGCCTGGCAGGAGATAGGACAGACTATCTTGAAACTGGAAGAAATAAGGGTGATATGCCCTGAACATAGACCTTTCAATTTCCAAGTATTGTCCATGCAGAAGTCTGACAAAACATGGCGAATAACTGGATTACTGGGAACTGAATAAAGTGACTCTTCCATTGCATATGGCAATGCCTACTATTGCTGACTTAATGGATTGTCTCACCCAGATGCTGGGTTGTTACCATTATATTGTGAATTTGGCCAAGGCCTTCTTCTCCATTACTATAATTCCAGACAGTCAAAGTCAATTTGCCTTCACCTGGAAAGGCAGGCAATTGTCTTTCTAGGTGTTGCCACAAGGCTATTTGCATAGTCTGACTTTGTATCATGCCTAGTGGCCCAGGGCCTGGCTACCTGGACCAAGACATTGGGTTTAATCATATTAACCTCTGATTGCCTTGCAAATTTGGAAGCCACTGCACATGGTTTGGAGGAAGTGTTGCTGGTGTGGAAGGTAGGCTGTGAAAGAAGGCAAGGTCCAAGGATCTGGCTTATCTATCAAATTCTTGGGTATTATCCAGTCAGGTAAGATGAAAGTAATTCCTGATACCATAAGTGAAAAGATACAAGCATACCCCAGACCCATGACAGTACAACAGCTGCAGGCATATGTGAGCTTGTTAGGTGTCTGGTAGACATTTATACTGCACTTAGCTACCCTGCTGCACCCCTTATACAAGATTACCAGAAAGAATGTGACTTGGGACTGGATAGACATCAGAAACTGCTTTCCAAGATTCAAAAATGGCAGTCACACAGGTACTTTTCTCTTGCTAGAACAAAATACCCAACACTCAAAATGAAGAAGGAAAGATTTATTAGCTCAATGTTTATGGAGGTTTCAGTCCATAATCAGCTGGCTACAAGACAGGGTGGCATGGTACTGGGACAATGCTTCAAGGTAGCAGCCAGCAAAAGCAGCCAGACCAAAAGAGGGGAGAGCCTGCCTACTGCTCCAGCTGGCAGCAGACTGCAGCATCATCCACTTGGTGCTGGTTTTAAGTACATACAGAAGACAAGAGTTCTGAAGTTAAAAAGGCTCCCACCCCAATTTTTGGAGACCTGGGAGGCCAGGCAGTGTGTCCCTGACAGGACAGTATGTGAAGCTGTGAATATGGAGCCAAAGGTGCAGTGGAGACCCCAGAAATTTGGAAAAGCCAAGAACATGGATCATCTAAGGAAAGCTGCAAGGAGAGAGCAAAGAGGACCTAAGAGAGAAGCTGTAGATGCTACAACCATCAAAAGCACCATAGGGGTGGGGTCACACAAGTCCTTTGGAGCTCACAATTTGCCACAGATTGCTTCAGATGTTGGACATGCAGCTACAGGACTTAATGTTTACACTGCTGAATTTTGGACTTGTTTTGGTCCTAATCTTTTGTATGCTCCTGTTTGTAACTTTTGGAATGAAAATTTTGTTTTGTGTCATTGTATGTTGGAAGTGTTTAACTTTGTTTTCTTTTTTTTTTATTTTTTATTTAAAGGGATAAAACAAAAAAGGGAGAAATATTACAGAATTTTGAAAAAAAAACATAAACAGTAAGAAATCACTAGCTGATAAATTACATATTGCTCTTTTAAAAATAGTTGCTCAAGTTACAAAATTAAAGCACACAAAATGGACACTCAAGCAGTGAGACTGCAAACAAATCTGTTCAACAATCAAACAAGAACTAAGAAATATGGGTAACAATCCTGCACACATAAATATACCGGCAGTTATATCTTTTATGGCACTTCCTATGTTCTCTTTTTTACAATAGCAATTATACATTTTTCAATTAAAGAGAAAAAAACAGGAAAATGGTAGAAATATTATAGAATTTCAAGAAAAGATAAACAGTAAGAAATCACTAGTTGATACATTACATATTGTTCTTTTAGAAATAGTTATTCAAGTTACAGGATTAAAGCACACAAAGTGGACACTAAAGCAGTGAGAGTGCAAACAGATCTGTTCAACAATCCAACAAGAACCTAGAAATATGGTCATCAATCCCACACATCTAAACATACATGCAGCTATATCTT
>PVLA01002722.1:82997-166250 GCA_004027455.1 Hydrochoerus hydrochaeris | reverse complement strand
CAAAAAAAGGGTAGCAACAATACAGAATTCTAGAAGAAAGGAAGAAAAAGGAGAATGAGAAAAAGCCTCACTAAGAAATCAGTAATTTATAAATTACGTACTGTCATCCTGGATGTAGTTTTTCCAGTTACAAAGTTAAAGGGTACATAGTAAATATTCAAACAGTCAGACTACAAACAGTTTTGCTCAAAGATCCCACAAAGACTCAGCAATATGGTCATCTATTTTACACACTCAAACTTACATGCAGTTATATCCCTTAGAGTACTTTCTTTTCCTCTCTTTTTTACAATAACAATTACACATTTTGGTTTTATTACTCTTGTAGTTCTTATTTACTTTTTACACTAGAGACACAATATGATATTTATAAATATGATTCTTATTTATTTCACTAATGAGGATAGTCTCAAGTTGTCTCCATTTGCCAAAAAGTTCTCAAGATCATCCTTTTTTATAGCTGAGTAATATTCCATTGTATAAAAATGCCACATCATTTTCATCCACTCTGCAGTTGATGGGCATCTTGGTTGCTATCATAAATTGTGAAGCTATGAACATGGGTGCACATATATCACTGTGATATGAACTTTTCAGTTCTTTGAGGAAAATACCCAGGAGGGAAATAGCTGGATTAAATGGAACTTCCAATCCTAGTCTTCTGAGAATTCTCCATATGGGTTTCCATAATGGTTGCACAAGTCTACATTCCCACCAACAATGGAGCAGTGTTCCTTTTTCCCCGCAGCCTCGACAACATTAGTTATCAGTTGATTTCTTGATGGTAGCTATTCTTTCCTGCATAAGGTAGAATCTCAATGGTGTTTTAATTTACATTTCTCGAATGACCGACCAGTGATAGCAAACACTTCTTCATGTATTTATTTGCCATTTGTATATCTTTCTCTGAGAACTGTGTGTTCATCTCAGATGCCCATTTTTGGAGAGGGTCTTTGAATTTGGGGGCTTGATGTTTTTCAATTCTTTATATATTCTGGACACAAGTCCTTTGTGTGAGGGGTTGCTGGCTAAAATTCTTTGCCACTCGGTGGGTTTTCTTTTCATCCTATTGGTGATTTCCTTTGAAGTGCAGAAACTTTTCAATAATAGAAGATCCCATTTGTTGATTCTTTGAAGTGTTTCCCATGCAGTTTGCGTTTGGTTCACGAATTCTTTGCCTACCCCTATGTCTCCAAGACTTCTACCTACCTTGTCTTCCAGTAGATTTAGTGTTTCTGCTTTAATATTGAGGTCTTTGATCCACTTAGATGTTAGTTTTGTGCATGGTGATATGCATGGATCTAGTTTCAGTCTTCGTCATGTAGAGAGCCAATTTTTCCAACACCATTTATTAAAGAGACTATGCTTCTTCCAGTGGACATATTTAGTCCCTTTGTCAAATATCAGGTGGCTGAGTGTCTTTGTAGTTGTGCTTGCATCTTCTAATCTGTTCCATTGATCCTCAGGTCTATTTCTTTGCCAGTACCAAGCTGATTTGATCACTGTGGCTTTGTAGTACTGTTTCAAGTCAGGAATTGAGATGCCTCCTGCCTTGCTTTTGTTGCCTAGAATTGCCTTTGCTATTCTAGGTTTCTTCTGTTTCCAAATGAATTTTAGTAGTGTTTTATCTAGATCTGTGAGGTATGTCAATGGTATTTTGATTGGGATTGTGTTAAATCTGTATAACAGTTTTGGGAGTATGGCCATTTTCACAATGTTGGTTCTTCCTAACCAAGAGAAAGGAATGTCCTTCCATTTTCTAATATGCTCTTCAATCTCCTCTTTCAGCATAGTATAATTTTCAGCATATAGGTCTTTTAGATTATTAGTTAGGTTGATTCCTAAGTATTTCATTTTTTTAGATGTTATTGTAAAGGGCGATATTTCCATAATTTCTCTCTCAGTGAGTTTTTTGTTTGTGTACAGGAATGCTGTTGATTTTTGAGCATTGACTTTGTATCCAGCTACACTACTGAACTTGTTTATTACCTCTAGCAGTCTTTTAATGGAGTTTTTTGGGTCTTCTATATAGAGTATTGTGTCATCTGCAAATAGTGATAATTTAACTTCTTCCTTTCCTATCTTTACTCCTTTTATTTCTCTCTCTTGTCTGATTGCCCTGGCTATTGTTTGCAGAACTATGTTGAAAAGGAGTGGTGAGAGTGGACATCCTTGTCATGTTTTTGATTTTAAAGTGAAAGCTTTCAGTTTTTGTCCATTTAGTATAATGTTGGCTGTTGGTTTGCCATAGATGGCTTTTATAAGGTTGAGAGAGACGCCTTGTATTCTGAGTTTCTGGAGGGTTTTTATCATGAACATGTGTTGGACTTTGTCGAAAGCTTTCTGCATCTATTGAGATGATCATGTGGTTTTTGTTTTTGGCTCTGTTGATGTGGTGTATTGCATTTATTGATTTGTGTATGTTAAACCATCCCTGCATTCCTGGACTGAACCCCACTTGGTCATGATGTATAATCTTGATGATTTGCTGCATTCTATTTGCCAGTATTTTGTTGAGAATCTTTGCATTAATGTTCATTAGTGAGATTGGCCTATAGTTCTCTTTTTTGGTTGCATCTTTCTCTGGTTTTGGTATCAGAGTAATACTTGCCTCCAGGAATGATTTAGGGAGAATTGCTTTTTTTCTCAATTTCATTGAAGAGTTTAAGGAGTACTAGCATCAAATCTCTAAATTTCTTGTAGAATTCAGCTGTGAATCCATTAGGACCTGGACTTTTCTTTGTTGGTAAGTTTTTAATTACATTTTCAATTTCAATAGCTGATATTTGTTTGTTCAATATTGCTATATCTTCTTGGTTGAGCTTTGGTAGTTCATATGTTTCTAGAAATCTGTCTATTTCCTCTGTGTTTTCCACTCTATGTAAGTAGAGATTTTCAAAGTAGGTATTCATGATCTTTTGAATTTCCATGGGATCTGTAGTAATTTCTCCCTTTTCAGTTCTTATTGCATGAATTTGGGTTTTTTTCTTTCTTTCTTTTGATAAGATTAACTAGGGGTTTGTCAATTTTGTTGATTCTCTCAAAAAACCAGCTTTTTGATTCATTAATTCTTTGTATTGTTTTTTTAGTTTCAATTGCATTGATTTCTGCTCTAATCTTTACAATTTCCATTCTTCTATGAGCTTTGGGTTTAGCTTGCTCTTCTTTTTTCTAGAAGCTTGAGATGGAGCATTAGGTTGTTTATTTGTGCTTGTTCTATTTTCTTGATATGACAGTTTATTGCTATATATTTGCCTCTTAAGACCGCTTTCATTGCATCCCACAGATTACAGTATGTTGTTTCTATATTTTCATTGAATTGTAGGTATTGTTTTATTTCTTCTTTAATTTCATCTGCAGCCCATTGGTTGTTCAAAAGGCTGTTATTTAATTTCCATGTATTTATATAGGTTTTACAGTTTCTTTTGCCATTAATTTCCAATTTCATTGCACTATGGTCAAATATTATGCATGGTATGATTTCAATACCTTTGCATTTACTTAACAATGTTTTATGGGATGATATATGGTCTATTTTGGAGAATGTCCCATGTGCAGCTGAGAAGAATGTGTATTCTGATGTGGTTGGGTGGAACACTCTGTAAACATCTACTAAGTCCAATTGCTCACAGGTATGATTCAGTTCTGTTATTTCTTTGCTGACTTTTTGTCTAGTTGATCTATATCTTTGTGACAATGGGCTGTTAAAATCTCCTGTTATAATTGTGTTCTTGTGTATTTGGTTTTTCATGTCCATTAGTATCTGTCTTATATAGTTGGGTGCTCCTATATTTGGCGCATATATATTTATAATTGTTAATTCTTCCTCTTGAATTTTACCACTAATGAGTATGTAGTGACCTTCTCTATCTCTTTTAATCATTTTAGGTTTGAAGTTCACATTGTCTGCAAATAGAATAGCTACCCCTGCTTTTTTCTGGGTTCCTGTTGCATGGAATACTGTTTTCCATCCTTTGACTTTTAATCTATGAGTTTCCTTTTGGGTCAGATGTGTTTCTTGTGTACAGCATATTATGCGGCCCTGTTTCTTTATCCATTCTTTCAATCTATTTCTTTTTATAGGTGAATTGAGGCCATTTATATTTATGGATAGCACTGATATGTACTGGCTCGACTTTGCCATGTTATGTTCCAGTTGTTTCTTTCTGCTTTTCCTCTTATTTAATTGCTTATCCTATCTGGATGTTTGCTTCTGTTTTTGTTTTGGGGATTGTAGTCATTTTTATCTCTGTCTAGTATGTCCTTCAGTACTCTTTCTAGGGTTGGTTTGGTGGACATGAATTTCCTCAGTCGCTCTTTGTCATGGAAGTATCTTGTTTCTCCATTAAATTTGAATGAAAGTTTTGCTGGGTACATCAGTCTGGGTTGAAGATTGTTTTCTTTTAGGGCTTGAAATACCTCACTCCAAGCTCTTCTTGACTTGAGGGTTTGTGCTGAAAAGTCTGCCGTGATTCTAATGGGCTTTGTTTGGTAGGTGAGTTGTGTCTTTTCTGTGGCAGCTTTTAATATTCTGTTTTTATGCTGTATGACTGAGATCTTAATTATTATGTGTCTGAGTGTGGATTTATGTTGATTGTGACTGTTTGGTGTTTTATATGCCTCACTTATCTGCATATCAGATTCTTTCCCCATGTTTGGGAAATTTTCTGCTATTATTTCTGTAAATACTTTATGTATGTCATTTGCCTGGACTCCTGTATCTTCGCTAATGCCCATTATTCTTATATTGTTGCTCTTGGCATCATCATGAAGCTTCTGGATTGTCATTTCATGCTGCTTTGTTATTTTTAAAAGTTCTGTCCTTTCCTGATCACTAACTGTGATCCTGTCCTTAAGGTCCGAAATCCTATCCTCAGCTTCCTTTAGGCGGTTTTGCAGTTTCAACAGAATTTTTTGTTTCTTGGATCTCTCTTTGAGTTTGTTTCATGAATTCTGCTTGTTTTCTACATTGTTCATTCAAAGTTTCAATCAGTTTCCCATTCTCATGTACTTTTTTCTCTAGTTCTTCTTTAGCTGCATTCAACAACTCCTTTACTAAAGTTGTTATTTCTATCTTTACATGGGAGAGTACTTATAATTTGATTTCCTCTATAGCCTGATGCAGTTGTTTTTTTATTTCACTGGCTATCTTTTCAGAGATTCCTGGTGTGTTACTTTTGGGGCCCTCTATTTCAATGTCTCCTATACTTGCTTCTGGTGAACTATATGTTTGAGACTGCATTTTGCTTTTCTGTTTTGTCATTTTCACTCTGCCTGGTGTTTTCTATGTGTAGGAGGGTATCACACACTCTTTTAAGACACACCAAAGTCTTACAGTTAGTTGGAGGGGGTTTTACTACTGGCCCTATTTATCTACTGTACACCTCTATTTTAGGGGTATACTCACCACATTGATACAGTCAATTTGGTATAGTCCAAAGTTCACCACCTGGGAGCATAGTTCCAAATTTTCTCACTCTAACTGGATAATGCTGAGATCTTCTACTGTTCCAGGTGGGAGGGCAGGCCCATCTGTTGCAGTCCAGGGCAGTTTTCAGCCTTGGGCAGGCCTCCTCCATGTTTCCACTGGCAGGGCAGGCCCACAGGGGAGGTTCAGGGTAGCCTACCCCTGAGGCGGGCTTGCACTGAGTTCCAGGTGGCAGGGTAGGCCCACAGGGGAGGTTCTGGGCAGCTTACCCCTGATACAGGCCTCTGCTAAGTTCATGGTGGCAGGGTGGGCCCACAGCGGAAGTTCCAGGCAGCTTACCCCTGATGTAGTCTTCCGCTAAGTTCCCTGTGGCAGGGCAGGCCCACAGTGGAGATCCTGGGCAACCTACACCTGATGCAGGCTTCTGCTCAGTTCACAGAGGTAGGGTGGGCCCACCTTAATTTTGTTTTCATTCTTACAGAGTTTGTAGCTAGAGTTTGCCTTCTATCTGGAGGAGACTTGGGATTTGGACTTTTTAGCAATGCTGAAAATGTTAGGACTTTGGTGTTTTAATTTTTTTTATTTTAAAGATAGTAAAACACAACAAAACAAGACAGAACAAAGCCAATTAAGACAATGCAGTGAAACTGGTGCAGAACTTCAGAATAGGATACCAGGATAACAATAATAGCTACCATAGTATAACTTTTTATCTTCACAATAATTGTCTATTCAATTAGGTATTGTAAAATCAAACCAAAAACACAACACTATAAAACTGGTCTAAACAGAATATTGAATAGAGCAAAACAATTAATCAGAATAAAGCAAAACAGTGAAAACAATATTGAACTTCAAAGATAGTATAGAAGGAAATCCTCCATATTTTCTATATTGCATACTGTCATCCTCCAAAGAGATGCTGGATCCAGATCTGCATAATCAATGAAACAATGCATGCATGTAGTTGCTTTATGCATGTTAGTTTCTATCAACTCAGGCTGATCTTGAAATCCTCTGATTGCTAATAGGGACTGTGGGGACATGGGATATTTCATTCTCAGCCTGTGCACCACTAGGCTCATGAGAAACACTGACTTTTCTCTCCCTGGTGAGCCCATGGTTCACCCTGGAAGGCTGGATTGTTGCTTTCTTCATTGGTCCCCCAAGTCCCAGCATGGCTGATTCTTAATAGACATTGACTTTTCTCTCCCTGAAACTGTTAGGACTTTGGCAACCCTTTCAGATGGACTAACTGTTTTTGCATAAAGGGATGAGTCTTCAGGGGTGCAAGGATAAAATGTTATGGTTCTAGTGTAATGTAACATTGATAGACTTAATACTGTTTCTTAAGAATTGTTAAACTTGTGTTACAGTGTCAAAGTTGTGAAATGGTATGAATAAACGTGTTTTTGTATCTGGAAACATTTAAAGAAATGTATCTGGTTGCCAATTTGAAATAGAGTAGAATGTAATGATTGATACATTGTGTCAACTTGAGAAGTTTAGAAGTTTAATGAAGTGACTGGGGTACAAGGTTATCACTTGTAAACATCCTCATCCTGTGCAAGAGGAAGGCAGGGAGATGGAATGTGAGTGCCACACACATGTGAGGTGGGAAGGTAGCCTGCTTACAGTATAAGGGAGGAAGTGAGGCTTATTCTCCCCCTTTTTGCTCTTGTTGCCTTTTCTGTCTTTTGTCAATTTGAACTGTTGCTCCTCTGCTATGCCACTTGCCTTGGAGCCAACTGATTATGGGTTGAAACCTCTACAAACTGTGAGCCACATAAACATTTTCTTCCTTAGCTTTGGATATCAGGTATTTTTTTTCAGTAACCAGAGAAAAGTAACCAAGACATTGGGTTTAATCATATAATAGTAACCAAGTGCTACTTTAGTTTGTGTCTGATTTCTTTCTCCTAACATTATGGTCTCAAGGTGCATTCATTTTCCTACATATGATTTAAATTTATCTTCCTTTATGGCAATACTCCAGTGTATGTAAATATAACATTTTCTTTATCCATTCATCTGTTGGTGAACATGTAGGCTACTTGAAAGATTTTGCAATTATGAATTTTGCTGCTATAAATGTGAATATGCATGTGGCACTGTAATATGATGTTTTTAACTCTTTCCAGAAGATATCTAGCAGAAGAATAGCTGGGTCAAAATAAATTTCAACTTTTAGCTTTTTGAGGAATCTCCACACGGATTTCCATAGTAATTGCATTAGTTTACACTCCTACCAACAGTGTAGAAAGATTCTATTTTTTCTGCTGCCTCACCAGCATTTGTTATTATTTGATTTCTAGCTCATAGCCATTTTTTACTGCCAGGCATTGAAGTATAATATAAAAATATAGAACTCCAGGTTTTTATTTCTACATTCTTTATCAGAGATTTTAAGCTTTTATATATTCTTTTAAATGTGTTAACTGAAGTTTTATATTTAGATATTATGTTAAATTTTGTCACTCATAAATCAGTTATATAGATTTAGTCTTGTATTCTCTGTATGTAAAAGAATGACAACATTATTGGCATAGTTGTAAAATACTATTTTTAAAGGGCACAGACAGTAATCCTGAAAATAACAGGGTATAGTACAGTAATCATCCTTAATTTCCTATTAACTTAATCTAAAGCTCTGTAAAACCTACACTGTTTTACCATGACTGATCATAATTGAATCTGGTTTGTTGGATCACTGTTTTGTATTGATAGATTTTATTCAAAGCTGTTATGATTGATAGTATCAAGTCTGAGAGTATAGGCAACTGCACTTAAGATTGCAAGATTCACTAGAATATCCACTCTGGTTTGATTATTACCTACCTTTGAAGTTTTATACTGTCTACAATGTTTTATTTCACTAATATTGTTATTCATTGCTATACTCAATTATACTGCTATATTCAATTATGTCTGATGATATAGACATTCTATTGAAGATAATAAGAAACAACACAGTAATCATTGTAGATCACCTTGTACTGTGGTTTTATACGACTTTTTGTTTTCATGTTTTTATAGGAATTTATTTTGTTTTGTCTTGCTAAGTTTTGTTTTTCCCTCTAATACAGAAAGGATAGAAATACACGTAGAGATTCATGCATACATAGCACTCTCACTGTTTGACTATCTACTTTGTATGCTTTAATTTTATACTTGAACAACTATTTCCAAGAGGATAATATATAATTTATTAACTAGTGATTTCTTATTGTTTATCTTTTTTTTTTTTTTGGAATTCTGTATTATCTCTACTCTTTACATGCTTTTGTTTCTCCTTAAATAAAAAAATTTTTAAAAATTAAAAAAAATTTATACAACTTCTGTAGTGTTTGACTTGATGTCAGTCTGTCACTTGAGTAAAGTATAATAAAATAATACTTTTTATATTACGGAGAACAAAACTCAACAAAACAAAACAGAATAAAGCCAATCAAAACAAAATAGTGAAAGTGGTACAGAACTTCAAAGCAAGATAATAGGAAATCCACAATAGCTACCATAATACATCTTGTTATCTTCACAATAGTTGTCCATTCCATCAGACATAGTAAAATCAAATAAAACAAAACTGAATAAAACCAATCAAAACAGAACATTAAATCAAAACAAAACAGTGAGAACAATATTGGATTTCAAAAACAAGACAAAAGGAAATTCCCCATTTGCTATATTGAATACAGTTATTCTCCTAGTAGATGCTCAGACTACTGGCCTTAGGCCTGCAAAGAGAATCAAGCAATACAAGCATTTAGTTGTTTTTGTACCTAGTTGCTATCAACTCAGCCTGTCCTTCGAGTCAGCTGCTTGTTTGTGGTGGCTGGGGGGAGTTCTTGATTCTCAGCCAGTACACCAGTCTGCTCACAGGAAGGGTGATCTGGCTTTTCTCTTCCTGGGTCCTGCATGGTTTGCATGACTTACCAGAAGGGCAAATTGGCTTCTTCCTGTGTTCCTCCCAGACCCAGCATGGCTTCTGCTGACTCACAGGATGGTTTATCTGGCTTTTCTCTTCCTGGGCCCCACATGTCTTATTTAAATAAAACTTTTTTAAAGAGCAGAATATATTTATCAAGAGAAAGAAAGCTTCTTCCTCTTGATAAGACAGAAGAGGTCCTGAGTGGGTTGCCAAAGGCTCTGTCTTTTCTAGGGAATTTTATAGAGTAAAACCATAACGTGAGGCAGGTCCAAGGTGGGGAAAACATGGAAACTTGCTAGGCAGGTGGGCATGAGGTGGGACAGAATTATGGTCAACCAGTAAGATTAATCATTCAGGTAAAATTGACCAAACTGGGGACAAATGGGGAAGCAAGTCACATGGCAAGTGGGCATGCAAACAGAGCAGACTTCCTGTAAGGCATTGGGATGGTGACTCCTGGCTTCCTCAGGGTGATAGAGAACTATTTAGTATATCAATCCTTGGGATGTGGGTGTATTTGCTTGATCTTTTGTCTTGAGGTCTGGCCTGTAGCAGAAGATGTCTGTCTCCTTCAAGGTTTCAAGGTATCTGGCTTTTGGCACTGACTCTTTTGAGGCCTTAGTTCTGTCTGACTGCCTATAATATTTCTATCTAACTGCCTTCTGAAGAAGTAACCTGAACTGCCAAGAGGGAGTAATGGGCACTGACCAATCATCCTCTTTAGGCTGAAGTGGGTTGTAGTTGTTGATCAGCAGTCAGGGATATTCTGCAACAGTTCTATCTAAAGGCCCTTGGTAGACACCAGGCATTTTTATCTTGGGTAGGAGTACAATTTAAGTCTGGAGGAGACAAAGGAAAAGAAACAATTAAGTATGCATGGACTAAATAATAATAACTACAGGATAATTGTAAGTATAGTTAACAAAGATTTTTATCAAGAGGAGATAGTAATGGCTTCCTATAAGGAAAACATCCATGGAATTTTAGAATTTGACATTTCATTGATTTGTCATCTAATATATTGAAAAGCTATTTAGATATTAGTAGAAG
Source organism: Hydrochoerus hydrochaeris (assembly GCA_004027455.1). Lineage (NCBI taxonomy): Eukaryota > Metazoa > Chordata > Mammalia > Rodentia > Hydrochaeridae > Hydrochoerus > Hydrochoerus hydrochaeris. The sequence continues at coordinate 155,841 of PVLA01002722.1, read as the reverse complement.
GATCAGGAATGTACAGACATTTAGTTCTACAATCGTGTTGCTGTTACAATGTCTAATGCCATCTCATATTGGAGAATTATGTTTTATTAATTTTATTTTTTTATTTAGGAGAGACTGGCTATGGTGTCATTCAAGGCCCATTGAATATAGTTAGTTAAGGCCTCAGTAGACATCATATAACCTTTTCTCTGGTGGATCCCAGTAAAAGGAATCTAAAAGGAATATTGGTTTTATCTGTATGATACCTTGGGGTTTGGCACCTTTTAAACTTACAATAAAGGATTTTAACATCCACAACTCAAAACATTGGATCACCTCCTTAGTCTAAATGTGTCTGGTCCCATAGTGTGTTGCTTTTGGAAATAGTTCCTTCTGGTTTCACCCAGAAGTCAATTCTTTCCATTGTATCTCAGACTCAGTCTCTGGAGAAGACTTGCCCAGAACACTAAAGCTGGGACATAGCTTTTATGTATGTTCTCCTGGATAGGCAAAATTCCAATGTCTCTAACCCAGAAACAGGGTATGTGTCCGTCATATAAGATGATTTCCCTGTCTTCAGTGTTGGCAAATGCTCATTTTCTATGGGCTTAACTGAGTAGGAGAAAAAGGTTGCAACAGTCTAGAGTTCTTTCTAATCTTACATGCCTTTAAAAAGGAAATGATTAGAAGGAAAGCCAAAGAAAGGAAAACTGAAGCTGAAAAGGCTTGATATTTCCTCTAGAGTATAGAGGAGGATCAGAGCTAGTCTATCCAAGTGAAACCTGTCCTCCAAGTCTTAAAAGAATGGCCACCAACCTAGTGCTGTTTAATTGGTGAAAGGAGTCCCATGTTTTATTATAGGAATGTATATTTTATAAGTCTGAACTATATTTTATTTAAAGCCCATTTTTTAGAAGTTTGTGTTAAAGTCTACCACAGGTGTTCTAACATTACTTTCTCTAACACTGTTGTCTAAATAAGGTCAAGCAAGAAGTACCAGTAAATTTAGTAACTAGTTTAAATGCAACATGTACAAGAACAAAACATTATAAACACTCCATACTTTAACTTAGATTTATTATTATTTTAACAAAACTATATAAGATACAAAGCAATTATAAACAATAGGCAAAGACAAATCACAAGCAATTATAAGCAATGGGCAATGAAAAAGCAAAATTTGAAGCATAAACATTTATTACCTAAATGAGTCCCAGTTCAGAGTCTATGAAACAAAAGCAAACTCTTACCTCTGTCCAATGATCTCAGTGTAAAACCTCCAAGTGATATAGGGGGACAAAACCCCAAACCTACTATATGTCCAGTACAAGTTCATGTTCTCTAAAATTGAAGAATGAATTTTAGCAACAATGGAGGTTTAGAGCAGATTATATTTTTTGAGAGAAAGAAAACCTCTATCTGGGAGAGAGACAAAAACGATCCCGAGTGCGTTGTCCCTTAGTGATATATTTTTTTAAAAGTTCTAAATTGTCAGTTTGTAGAACCAATTAATTCATGAATCAGGAATTCACTTATTCATTGGCTTAACTATCATTTATTATCCCATAGTTATGGTGAACAAGGTTATTCTGAATATATAAAATGAACATACCAATAGCTAGTGCTTATTAATTTGATTTATTATACAGTGAAAGAGATAAATACATAGAATAGAAAGTAATTAAGAGTTATAGTGATAAAAATGCTAAATTATTTATTGCTCTCATCAGTGTAACATCTGTCTTTTCCTTTCTCCAAAAAGCAGTGTTAACTTGCCTCAGGGTATGCCTTAGTTACTTTTCTGTCTTTGCTGAGACAAAATACCAACCATCAGTTAAAAAGGCAAAGGTTTATTTAGTTCAAAGTTTGTAGAGGTTTCAGTCTATAATCAGCTGGCAAAGGCGGGATGGATTGGCAGAGGGACATTGCAGAGAAGAAACTGTTCATGGCAAGCAGAAGACAGCAAAAGCAAGCAAGCAAGAGAAAGACAAACCCCCTTCTGTCCCTTATGTTGTGTCCAGGTTACTGGAGTTAGGATGATGTCAAACCAATCAGTAGTAATCACACACCTCTAATCTTAGCATCACTCACTCTAGATTCAGCCACCTCTGAAAAAGCCCTACCTGTAATTACACGAGGCTTTAGAGGGACATCTAGACACAAACCATAACAAGGTATGTGTTAAAAGTTCTGTCACCCAAAAGTAAGGGTGGAAGGAATCTGGAAATCATGTCATGGGCACAATGGAACTAGAATTGTGGATTTTCTGGGGAGGAAAGACATCTCCAAGAGAACAGATGATAAACCCTAGAAAGAGAATGAGCAGGATTTTAGAACTTCTCTGGGGCTTAGATGGGACTGGATTGGGTAGAGAATCAGTGCTGGGATTGTGGAATGACAGAGCCCCCACTGCCTTGTAGCACCTTGGAGAGTAACAGGATCTCCACAGGCAGTGGCTCCTTCAGAAATGTCCTGGGATGGTTGCACACTGTTCCAGTTTCTGGTCTAAACTTGGCACAAAAGCCAGAATGATACTTGACTTAAAGGAATCGTGGGATGTGATAATGACCCCCATGATGACCTTAGGATGAAAGGTTTCTTAGAGGACTGGTTTTTTTTCTCACTGCACTTTTATTTATATATATATATATACACACACACACATATATACATACCTACCATATCATAAAAGTTAGAAAAAATGTTTCACATCTCTGTCCATTACAGCATTGCAAATTAAAACACTAAAACTGCTTCTCCAGAATGAATGGCAGCCATTAGGAAATCAAACAATAATAAATGCTGCTGTGGTGGTGGCAGAAAAGGAACCTTCCTGCTTCATTTTTCAGAAGGCAAACTAATACAAACATTGTGAAAATCAGTATGAAGATTTCTCAAAGAACTGAAATTAGCAATTTCATAGGACCCAGTTATACCTCTCCTGGGTATCTTCCACAAAGAGCTTTAGACATCATATTACAGCAATACTTACATATTGATGTTTACAGCAGCACAATTGATAATAGCTAAATACTGGAAGCAGCCTATATACCTTTTAACAGATGACTGAGTAAACAAAAGTTGGTATCTATATATAATAGAATACTACTCTGCTATAAAGAATAACAAATTTGACCCATTTATAGGAAAATAGATGCATCTGGAAATACAATGTTGAGTGAAATAAACCAGACACAAGTTTAAATACTATATGATATCCCTCATCTGAGCGAGGCAAAGTACAATCAAAGAAAATGATAAAGGATAGGTAGAAAGGGATAAGAGAACAGATCTCATCTAATAATGAAGCAGTCCAAAGGTGCAAGGATGAAGGGGTGAGCAGGAGGGGAAGGGGAACTGAGAGGAATAAAGATGCTATGTATAGGGCCCTAATAATTCCAATAATATTAACACTATATGTCATGACATGAGCTAAGCCAAATAATACCAAGTATGAAAAATGTGATTGGGGAACCAGAGGAGAAGTGGGGTGAGAAGGGGAAAGGAATTGAATTAGGAAAAAAAAGCTATAATATGTACATGTGACCACTCCCCAAGATGAGTGCAAACTGTGTGAATTGCAAAATGTGCTAATAAAATAAAATATTTAAAAATTTTGAGCAAAATTTTCTTTTAGGAGAGAGAGAAAGATAGCCAGGAGACTGAGAGAACCAGAGAAAACTTTTCAAAAACTGTAAACTAAATTGAGATTGGTAACAATAGTGGCAGCTGTAACTTGTAAAGCACTAAATATATTTTAAATAGTTTATATATTTTATTTCTAGCAATTATATCAGTACTGTAAGAACAAGCATTTTATTGACACGTATCAGTTGTGAAGGTGAGATGCAGAAAGATGAAATTATTTGCAAGACATTCCATAGCTAGGGTATTCCTGAACTAAGTGGCTGGGATGAGATTCAAACACAGGTTCCAAAGATTATAATACAGTAGTAGTTTCAATAAAACACTGACTCATCATAGATTTACCCCCTAAGAATTTCAAAATATACACTTCCTAGAATGTAAAGACCTCCAAGAAGTCAATAGAGAGAGAGAAACAGAGACAGAGACGGAGACAGAGTACATGTATGTGTAAAAGTGACCCTCAGAAGATTTCCATGAACAGCAAGGCTCAGGAAGCACACTGCATGCCACTGGATGAGGATCAGCTTCCGAGTCAGACCAAGACAGGAAGGACATTTCAGGCACAGACAGTGTTGAGTGTAGAAAGCAGACTCCCTGTGGGACATAGAACAGGTCATATTCTACAACTCAGATTTGTGACAACTGGTGGTGGAAGCTGAGGCTGTACAGGTTCAAAAGGGTTGGATTTTATGGTTCCAGGAAACAGTGCCAAGAGCACCACTCAATTCTGGAGATAATAGGTTTGCACAGGGTGTTAAGCAGGAGGTGGCATAATGAGAAGTGTCTTTTAGCAGCATCAGTCCAGCAGCAGTGTGCAGGCTGGAGGATGTGGTGCACTCTCGGTGGAAAGGCAAGAGGAAAGGCAGTGGTCCAGGCTCTCTCCTAACAGATGAGGGAGGAAAGAATGACTGATGTTTCTATCATTGGAGACTCAGTGGGTGGTGGCATTAGAAACATTAAAGTCCTTGTTTAATTAGATCATCTGGTGGCTTGAATTCACTTCTCACCAAATTCATTTCTCACTTCTCCCAGCTGAGATTTGCTCCCATGTACTTTTATTGTATTAATTATTTATTGTATTTATTAACATGAATGCTAATAAAGCAGGAAGTTTGAGGTGAAGATGAAATAGTCAAGTGTGTGTTAAATTCAGAGGTATCTGATAACTAGCCAGTTTCATGCCCAGTGGAAAGCCAGATATAAGCCTTCAGAATGTAGGTTTTCATCCTTTGCTATGTTTCTGGAGCATTAAAAAAATGATATATGAAATCCTACCCCTGGGAATTTTATTTTGGCAGACTTTGCTTTTGTTTTGTTTTGTCCCGGGGATCGAACTCACCACCTAGCACTTTCCAGGCCGGTGCTTATGCCACTGAGCTAAATCCCTGGCCCTTTCTTTTGCAGACTTTGAATGGAAAACATATATATTCTCTATGTGTCAATCTGGTGTGAAGCAGAATGAAAATCACTGCTGCAGAACTCAAGATAGATATAGTAGGTCATAGACGGTGTAATGCCTTAAAACATCAGCTTTGAAGTTACTGGAATCTGCATTTAAATCCTAGCTCTGCTATGTATTAGCTATGTGATCTTGAACAAAAGAACAAAACTTGTAAAGCCTTAACTGAAAAATAGCAATAATAGTTACTCTTAGAGAAACTATAGCCAGATAAATGATTGAAACAGTGCCAGATGTGATGGATAAGCTTAAAATTGGCAATTTGATTGGCTTGGGCGCTGCCTAGGGGATCAGTAAAGTACACCTTTATGTGTCTAGGTGGGTCCTGCAGGAGGCACCTTGAGGTCTATGACTTCCTCACCCCCACTCTCTGGTGCTGTTATCTTGCTGTTATCAGCTGCCATGAACTAAGCAGCTTTGCTGCACTATACCCTTCTTTTATATGTTTCTGACTCAAGCCAAGTGATCATGGACTGAATCTCTTGAAACCAGAAGCCAAATTAAATTTTTCCTCCTTTAAATTGCAGATGTCAGGTATTGTGTAAAGGCAATGCAAAAGCTGACTAATACACCTGACAAAGTAGTGTTTGTTTGGTAAGAGTTAGCAGCTACATCAATATAAAAAAGAGAGGGGTAATAAAAGACACCAACATATCTGAGAGAGAAAAAAATATAATGGACTCCATGAGCAGCTGGTTTTTAAACCTTGAGATCATTAGACATAGAAGCATATAATTAAATTTCTTGGCTTTGAACTTTCTGCCCTTCAAACACCTTTATATATTTTCTACTGAAAAATAATGCATTAGCTACAGATTCTGAACATAATAGCTCTGGTTTACATGATGATAATACTCATCACTGTAACAATAAATTGAAATTGTATTGTATATGTCTGGCATAAGTTTGTATTAGCATAAGTCAAGTCTTGCAAAGTTTATTCAACTGTAGAAAAATCAAGAAGACTAAACCTTAGTGTCTTGCCCAATATAGCATCATCCCATGAGAATGTGTCTGAAAGACTGAAAAGTTTGTCTCCCTTTTTTAACATCCCAATTGTTTGTCCTTTAAACTACAATCAGTAGTAGAAACCAGAATGCAATAAGTTAAGGATAAAAAGGAATTACAAAATGATGAAAACAAATATTAGCAATCATTTTAGAGGGTTTAATGTTCAGAAATAGTTTGAAATGATGAAAGGGATTTTATTGAGGATGAGAAGATGCTACCAGATACACAGGCTGAGAGGGAAATGCTGATTACAGAGAGATCCTCAGCTCTCACCTTTATTTTGCCACTTTCAATGCTCTCATAAGAGTCCCCATTTAACCAAACTAATGAGAAATAATGAAAATGACTTTTAGAATTTCTTAATAAAATGAACATCATTTTTAGACATTTCCAGGATTTAGGTCTTATCTCCTCCAAGGTGAAAGAGTATAACATCAGTTCTATTTAGGATGGGAAATTAATGCTGGAAACTCTTAGAATCATAGATAGATAGATAGATAGATAGATAGATAGATAGATAGATAGAGATATGTATTACAAATTCCCATTCCTATTACAAACTCTAAATACAAATTGCACACACATTGTCAAAAAGGCCAATGGAAATTTACAGCAAGTTGATTCATCGGTGTAGGTGTCCAAAGCTTAGTTAACTGCAGAAAAAATTATTTTTATTAACATTGTTGTGCATATACATATGTATATATTTGTTATGGATTAAAAACAGGTATTCAACTTAACGCTAGCTGAATTAAATCAGCATGGTGCTGCACATAGATGTTGCGCCTGAGGAAAGTTAAATAGAGACGTGGAGAAGATGAGTGAGGTGTTGTTGGTTTCTCCAACTATTGCTGTTTGAGCCATTGGTTCTCCTGGAGGAGCTCATCATGACTAGTTTCCCCAGCATGAGTTCAACTATTGTCTTCAGAGGAGCTTGGAACCTTGTTGGTGAGAGTGGCTGTGATTCACTTTGGGGGAGTTCAGGTCCTTACATTGAGCATCACTTCCTGGTTCTGGAGGGGAAGGTGTGTGCTATTTAATCTCCAAGAGAAACCCTTCATGCTGGCTTTCTGGCATGTACTTGACTGCCCTTATCGTCGGAGGAACATGGGACCTCTGTGTTGCTGAGGATGGCTAGGGTGCTTTTCAGGACAGCTCTGGTCTTTATCATGAGCATGATTTCTTGGCTCCAGTGTAGAATCCTCAACCTACCAGCACACTTCTTCTTTCCACTGGCATAGACTTTCTAGCTTCCACTGTTGACCTTCTGGCCTTTCCAGCATGGATCCATAAAACAGACTGTTATGAATCCTTCTCGTGAGATCTAGACCTCTAGTTAGACTCATGGGAGGCATTGTCATGGGCTCTAGGTTTTCATCTGGACTCGTGCAGGACATTGCTGTGGGATTCAGGCCCTTGGTTGAATATTCTATGTCTTTAGTGTTGTGGACAGATTTCCTGCATTTTTTGTGTTAACGCTGGATGAGCATCATAAAATAATATTATAAATTCTGTGTCCTGATTCTAATTGTTCTCACTACAATAATATTCAGGTAATTTTTCTCTCAATAATACTTATCTTAGGGGAAACTGAGACAGTAAACAAGCACAGGGAGCTGAGAGAGAGAGCAACATCAGTCCCCTCTGGCTTTTTCCCCTCTAATAATTCCCACCCACAGCTAGGTAGCCTGTGCACAAGTATGACGATGTGTTGATCAAGAGAAACGCAAAGAGACTCCTCCAGATTTCTGCAGGGCTAAGTGACCTTAGCGTAGAAAGAAGCTACTTGGGTATATTCATGGTTCTTCTCTCTCTTGTCTCTTTACACAGAGGGGGATCTGCTAAAGGCCAAGTAGTCAGCTGCAAATTCTAGACTAGACAGACACAGAAGAGTTAAGAAGGGACAGCGGAAGCCTGATAGGAAGGCTTGTGTCCTGTGGTCTGAGGTAGAAGACAGGATTATCAGTAAAATCTGTATCAGTAGATAAAATCAGCAGTCCTAGGGATTCTGTGCTGAGTTGTGATGATCTCGCCTGTTGACTGCATCTCTTTAATTTAGGGCTGAGACTGAAAGTAATGCCTGCTTTGTAGGCTCCTGCTGAGATGATTAAGGGAGAGCATCCAGGTGGGGTGAATTACATACCAACCTGGAGGAACCAGGAAGTCGATGCACCCTAGAAACAAACCAAGCCAGAATGTCTACATTTAAACAGCCACATTCATTTCCCCCAGATCCTACCCCTAGCGTGATAGTCTGAGAGAAATAACTATGGAGCTTCTTCATTCCAAGCACTAGTGCTGTGCACAAGTAGCCCAGCTTGCTGTGTGTCTTATGCTCTATCATCTAAGTTAGACTTTTGGTTTCATGGGCCTATTTGGCCTCAGTGTCATTGCTCACCAAATCTGCCACCTCCTTAAGCCTTACATCAGCCTGGCAAGCATCACTGACCTACCAGGATATATTGTTGGTCACACTGATTTTGAACATCTGTATCCCTTTGTCTCTTAGTAGCTGCTTTCTATCCACATCCTTCCCTTTTCATCTGCCTTATCCAGCATGCTTTATTTCTCTGCTTCTGTCTTCCCGATGATTATAAAAGTAACAGCTATAATTTCTTGTATAAAGCATGGTTATAAGCATGGTTACAGTTCAGTTCAGAATCCTCACCGAAGGAAGCTAAGGAAATCTCACTGAGTGGTTGTGCAGAAATCCAGAAAACAGATAATGAGTTTGTGGATGAGGAGGTGTCAGGGAAATGAGAGATGCCAAAGAATTCACAAGGAGTGTTCATATATATTCATATACTGAGGGGAAAGAATAAAATTGTTTAAAAGATGGGGGATCACTATCCAAAAGGAAAAAGTGTGGCAACTCAAAAGATTAAAAAATAATCACTAATAGATATTGACAAATATTTTTAAGAAATTCTAGTGTGGCAGAAATAGGGAACATGTCTAAAAACCTTGATAACTTAAAACTAAGTTCTTATAAGATCAATTCATCCTATATTAACTTCTTACACAGCACACTCTGTTTGAGATACTCTCTGCTCTCAGGGTTAGAATCCCAAAACTCCCACTCTCCCATGCTGAGACATCTCACTCCTCACCTCTTTCATGTATCTCTTATGGTATTAAAACACTAATATCACACTAACATCTTCAAATTTGCTCATAATCTAATTTCTTTAAGTAAACTTTTCAGAATACATTACGTGAGAACTCATTTTGGGGAGTTTACCATTTGCTAAGCAAAAAACCAAGCACTTTACAGTATTTTTCACTTTTAATAATACAGAAATCATTATCCCTTCTTAACCCAACAGTTAAAGCTAAAGTAGATCACTTCTTTGAGCCTCTTTGTTTGGACATGCCTGTGATTGCATTATATCCCTCCTGTTGGCCATATTTCTGAGGAATTTTATGTATGATATTTTACCTAGAAAATCACCCTCAAACTTCTTAGCTTAAAACACTAACCCTTTATTAATCTCAAAGTTTCTGGGTAGAGCTTAGCCAAGTTTCTCTGCCTTGATTCTCGAAGTAGGCTAACATCTCAGTGTTTCCCAGGGCTGTGGACCCACCTGAAGGCTCAGTTGAGTGTGGATCTGCTTCCAAACTCACTGGTGTAGTCCCTGGTAGGACTGAGCTCAGCTCTAGCAGCTGGCCATGGGCCTTGATGGCCATACTTTCCTGTTATGGAGGAGCTTACAACATGACATCCAGCTTCCATTAGAGCAGGTGGGCAAAAGGGAATATCTAAGATGGAAGCATCAAATACTTGCAACCTAGTTTCAGAAGCGACAGTGTTCCACTTATGCCATGATCTATCCATTAGAAATGAATCACTAGATTCAGTCCACCCTGGATGTGAGGAAGTTACATGAGGGTATAAACCTACGAGACAGGGATCACAGAGCATTGCTGAGCACAAAACCTCCTGCTCATGATCCCCAGTATGTTTAGGAGGAATAGTAGTTGTCTTTGAGATGTTGATAGGTGCTTGAAGGTTAAAAAAAGTGCTGCATTATGCATATAAATTGTATTTTAAAATTTTACACATGAGCTAAGTAATAGGTATTGGTGAATGTTTTACATCATTCTCTATAATTTATTTACACTTATAACAAAATAAAAAAATTACCACTAAAAAATTCCTACAATTTTCATGCAATAATTTGTGTATACAGTTTCTTAAGTGCCGGGGATTTAGCTCAGTGGCATAAGCACCTGCCTGGCAAGCACGAGGTCGAGAGTTCAATCCCCAGTACTCCACCACCACAAAAACTGTGACTGTCTCAACAGTTTCTTTGTGTGCTGGACTACATTTTACATCTGTTTTATTTAATTTTAACATCTGTTTAAATATCAGTGTTGGTGTAATCCTAGCCCTTGGTCAAGCTTTCTCCCAGGAGGCATCTCTCCTGTACATCTGTTGCACGCCCTTTCACATCCCAGTTATAAGACCCTGTTCTACCTGCCAGACTAGCAGAATGCTCTCCTTTCCTAGTTTTCCTTTCCCCTAATATCCAGGAAAGCTTCAGATCTGTTTTTATGTGTCCTTGAATCAAATTTCATTCATTACCTCGTGGTGATAATTTATTTTTTTAAAAGCTTGCAAGCAATAGGAATATTCACTCTCTTTCTCGATGGATGAAAAGTAATGTTTCTGGGTAAATATGGCCAAGCCTGCAGACCCAACCTCCATAATGGGCTGCCCCAGACCCGGAGGATGAGTAATAGCTGGCTCACAGCACCTAAAACCCAAGCTGAGAACCAAATCTAGTGATTCTTCTATTTCTGTATTCCTCTTCCCCACATATACCTCACAAATGGTTCTGAACTCAAAGGAGAAAACAGGGATATTATTAGTTATCACATCCTAAAACTTCAGTGGATATAACTTCTGAATATAAACTGGCAGACAGCAAATGTACATGGAAGACATAAAAGGAAAAATTAAATGGAAAAATATCTTAAAACTAGATCCTCACTTTGAAACAAAATAACACTGTACGATCTAGAGAGAGTGGAAATGACATGGGAGACAGGAGTGGGGACCAAGTTATGGTAAATATTGCTCCCAGACCAAGGAACCAGATGAAGAGTCACATCTAATAACTACATTTAAAGCGTTCGTAGGTGATGGCATATAAGTAATTCTTCTCTTTTCCTTTTTTGTATTTTAAATGTTTTCTTCATTGAAAAAGACAGGAAACCTATTTTTGAAAGAGCACAAACCAGTAAGAATAAAGTAAGAAGGAGAAGGCACCAGTTTCCTATTGGCCAGACCTGTGAGACTGTGGATTCTGCTGGGGCCACTGTCAACTGACATATTTCCTTTTCTTCCTCAACTACCTGGAGGATAAGGACAGGTCTGTGACTCAAGATGCCTGTGTACAGTCGCAATGACTACCTGCTAAGAGTGTTCAGCCAGCGCAGAAAAGCAACTGAAGTTTAGTCTTTGATCTGCTCCCAGGCTTCATGCCTTGGATGTGGACCTTAGGAAAGGGCACATTTTAAAGGTATGTGTGGGCTTGAAGCCCTGCCTCTTCAATCACTGTCAGATGCCTCCAGACTAGAATGGGAGGCCCTCTGTGGCTTCTCACATACAAAAAATGCAACAGAAGTTTCTTTGTCTAAGAAAGAAAGAGAGTGACCACAGGACAGAGCCTTAAGAGAATGATGTCTGATAAACATGCAAACAATGTGAGATGTGAGTGGAGCAGGTGCAGTGAAACAACAGGTCTTATTTCAGGCTGGGATTTGTCTCCACAAACAAAATAAAAACTTGTTTGAGTAAACACATATGCAGAGGGATTATTTAAAAGATACAGAAAACTTCACAGAAACCAAACCATAGCCTGACCTGTGGGGAGTATCCCCATTGCACTGTGTTTTCACACAGTGGCGGAATTGAGTAAGTAGCTGTAAAAGATACTGTACAACCCATGAAGCCAAAAAGAGCTGATGTATGATTCTTTATTTTAAAAAAATCTGCTGACCCAACTGCTCTAAACCCAAAATTACTGCCATACTCAACCCATAATGATACTATCTTGCTTCTGTATCTTGCCATCTCCTTACTATTTGCTTACCAAAGTCATTCATCCTTTTCTAATTTAAAGAAAGGGAGAATTTTTGCATTTCTCATTAGATCACTCTGCTTCACAGAGTGCTTGTCAATCACACCCTTCTAGAAACTCTAAGAAAGATTCCAAATTCCAGAGGAGCAGACAGATCTTGTCAACTTATAAAGAAAGCCGTGCCAAGATCTGAGGCCTGTGGGGACCTAGAAATCATGTCCCACACAGCAAGAAGTCTCCTCTGCTGCAGGGAACACTGCCCACCCATTTGCCAAATTCTCCAGGGTTCAAGGGAAGCTAGAGTTGCAAAATTTAGGAGATGTCTCTCAATGCTCTGATGTTGGCAAATATTTTCAAGTTATTATAAACACTAATGAGAAACAAAAGGAATCATTGGTCCAATTTAGCCTGAAGACTATAAATTAGTCCCTTTGGATTTCACAGAGTCATCCCATCTGCAAAGGCCGTCCCAGCCTTCCTGCCACCCCCACCCCTACTCTTTGTCCAATCAGCACGTACACAAAATGTAAGACTCAGCTTCCCACCAGCTATGCTGCCCCCCTTCCCTTCCTCCCATCGGCCTGCGGTGCCTCTCCCTGTGTCCTCACCTCCTACTTCCTTACTCACCTTTGTCTATCACATCCCTGGAGTGTGACTTTTCAGTGAACAAGGGCTATGTCATATGAGTCTACATGTCCAGCTTCTACCATAGGGCTGTTATACAGCAGATGCCTATTAAGTGTTTGGCAAATTAATAAACAAACAAGCAAATAGGAAAAGACACACTAAAAATAAAAAAGTTCTACATTGTATCTATAGGGCAATTTTACTAATACTTTCTCTTTGGTCCCTCTTTTATAATTAGTGTTACTATGAATATAACATTTTAGTATTTTAACGAAAAATTTCCCCTAATTATTTTCAAAAAGCATTAACTAGCATACTTCCACAAATGCAAATAGTAAAACTGGATAATGGAATTAATGAATAAAATACGACTTTTCAACGATATTAAGCAAAACACAGTGGATACACATCTATAAATGTAATTATTATTAAATGTAAGATTTGCTGGGACAATTGGACTACAGAGAGCATAAAAGAGTAGCCTTTTGATCATCAGATCTTGGTTTGTGGAATGAAACTAAGTAAGACAATAAAAGTGGAAGTTTTGCTCAAGGAATTATAAAAAGTAAAGGATTCCAACCTCTTTCCCATATTTTTTACTTTATAGCATATTCAAGAATTCAAGCTGCCAAGTATGCTGACACACTAATCCCAGCATTTAGCAGGCTGAGGCAGGAGGGTTGCCCTGAGTGCAAGATCACATACTGAGTCTAGCTGCGTGAGGTCAAGGCCAGTCTGAAATACGTAGTGAGATCCTGTCTAAAAAACCCCACTTAAATCCTGTAAGATATATCACTGGGAGAAACTTGTCACGGGTGGGTGGAATGTGAAAATTGAATTAATGTAAGTTTTATTTTTGCACATAATCTGGGATCCATCATTAGGATTCCTACACAAAACATTGAAATAATATTCTCTTCTTCTACCAATAGATGGCAATATTGCTTTGGGACAAACAATAACAAAGAATATGCTAGACTTCTGGATTTATGCCTTATCTTTATTACATTCTTAAACGCTAGGTTGCAAAGTGCCCCAATTCAATGACATGGAGTAGTAAATAAAGCACAAAGCATGATACTTGAGGGGAAGGAAAGTTATCCCACCATGTCATTGAGAGCCTCCTTTTGGAAAGACAGCACTGATTTCTTTCCTCCTAGGAAGGTCTCTTTCCTGTCAAGTAAACCTAAAGTTATGATTAGGCAGAACACAGGAGAGATCTTGGAAGTGGTAAATATTCTTCTTTAAAAACCACCAGATCAGGTTATACTCAATTCATGAATGTATTCCCTAGCCTGCCAAGAATTTATCCAGAAAATGTATTCACATACATTCCTTTCTTTTCTTACATTGAATACAGGCATAGGACTTGACAGGGATCTCAAATTCATGGTGCTGTCTTAATTTAACACAAATTTTTTTTTGTCTTTTTGAGACAGGGTCTCACTATGCAGTTCAGGCTGGCCTTGAGCTCACTTTGTAGCCCAGGCTGGTCTCAAACTCCCAACAATCCTCCTGCCTCAGCCTCCCGAGTGCTGGGATTACAGGCATGAGCCACCACACCCAGCTCTAAAACAAAATATTTTTGCACATCTATGCTCCCATGTAACTACCATACCAGTGGAGACATAGACTTTAGTGGTATAATGATTGCCTAGAATGTTCAAGGTCAGTATTCCCATGCTTCAGAATTTTCCCTATGACTTCTTACTTTTAAAAAGTAGGAAAGCATTATACTTTTCAAATTCAAGTTTAAAGCTCAGCTAGCATAAACCCAGGGTAGAAGGATCAAAGAGATTACATTACTTGACTGATTATTCTATATCTCTGCACTGTCTTCAATAGGAATTATGTGGTAGATGTTTTTTGGAGGGTTTTCTCAACCATGAACTATTTCTTTCTTTGAGAATATCTTCCCAATCCATAGCATGGGCCAACAGGAACTATGTTGGTGGTCTGTAACTTCTTACCATTTGGATACATGGGACTGGAAAAAGCAGATCTAAGTTAGCCAATCTTTTCTCCTCAAGGAACTTAGAATTGAGAGGACATAAAATACTGTACATAAAATGCCAATAACAGTACCTGGTACAAAGAAAGTGCTCAACAAGTGATAGTGATGATTATAAATTAATTCAATAAATATGTATTGATTACTATTTAAAATTTAAGCAACCTGCAATGTACATATTCAAGAATTAGTCCCCTCTCTCAGAAAACTACATAAATATACACAATAGAAGACAAAGTAAAAATAATAAAGGCTGCATAAATGTTTGAACAGCAAAGACTCCAAGTCATCTTCAGAGAAATACAAATTAAAATAATAATGCAACTCCACCAGAAGAAAGATGAAGTAGATGGAAGACACCAAGTGGCAGTGAGGATGGAGTAACTGGGACTCATGTGATCATAGACAGGCTTTTGGAGAGTGGTTGGATCACGGGGCCCTACAGTCAGTCAGATGGTCCACCAGGGAGCTTAGTCACTGAATGTACTGGTGGGAGTTGAGGGCTGGGCTGGAAGAAGCAGGTCACTGGGGTGTGATCTGAGAGAGTATTTCTCCTTTGGTTTCTCTTTTTTTCTATGCTTCTTGGCCTATATTTTGTGAGCAAGATTTTGTCCACCAGATTCTTCCACCCTGTTGTTTCTCCTTGGAACCAGCCAAGCAGAGACTGAAACTGTGAGCCTAAATAAACCTCTCCTCCTTTAAGTTGTGGGTATCAGGTATTATATCTCAGCAAGGAGGGAAAATAGCTAAGACAGTAGGTCTATAAATTTATATGTTTGCTTAGGAAAAGTGTTTGGTAGTATAGCTACATGTGCCTATGCTACAACCCAATATCTCTACTTCTACCTAGATGCACAACAAAAATCTATATCTACTTTCATCCAAAGACATATATTAGAATGTTCAAAGTAAAAAAAGGCTTCTCAACAGTAGAAGAAATAAAACATTTGTGGTATTTTTCACACAGTGGAATACTATATAGCCACAAGGATGAATCATCTATAAATATATAACATAATGCAAATAAATTTAAATTTTTTGAAGGTAGTAAAATACAACAAAACAAGACAGAACAAAGCCAATTGAGACAATACAGTGAAATTGGTACAAAACAATCAGGTATGGCAAAATCAAACCAAAACAAAACATTATAAAACCTATCAAAACAGAATATTGAATATGGCAAAACAATCAGAACAAAGCAAAAGAGTGAAAGCAATATTTGCCTTCAAAAAGAAGATGGAAGGAAATCCCCCATATTTGCTATATTGCATACTGTCATCCTCCCAAGAGATGCTCAGACCTCTGGCCCTAGGTCAGCATAATTAACCCAACAATACAAGCATTTAGTTGCTGTATGTGCCTTAGTCACTATCAAGGGCAGCTGTCCTCTACACCATCCAGTTGCTATTGCGGTGAATGGGACGTTTGATTCTCAGCCCGCATATCGGTAGGCTCATGGGAGACACTGACTTGTTCTCTCCCTGGTGCCCCTGCTGCTGGCTCACACCACCGCTGCTTACCAGGAAGGAGGGCTGTTGCTTTCTTGCTCAGCCCGTACCAAGTTCCGACATGACTGGATCTCGGGAGACACTGACTTGTTCTCTTCCTGGCGCGCCCACTGCTCCATAAATTTTAAAATTTGAAATTAACTTGTGCCTAGTAATCTGAAAAATTACACTTCAGTGGGAACAATGACTGGAGAAAAGATTTCTAGAGTATTGTTAATGTTCTCTTAATTTGATGAATGTGTTCATTTTGTGAAACTTCACTAAGCTGTATACTAACACTTAAGTGTACAAGTATGAATGGAATTAGATGTTATACAACAATGAAGCTTTTAAAAATTAAACTCTAGTCAGATGTAGTTACAAGTCACTTCTACCGGGAATTGCAATGTAACCAGATAAAGGAAATTGTATTTCAATTAAGCAATCAAGTATGAGTAAGTCTTTCTAGATAGAGACGGAGAATGAACATCCTAGGGGAAAAAGGAAAAGGAAAAAGTTGTATTGGCCAACTCGCTGAGTTTAGAAAGAGTGAGGAGTAGTTGGAAAACATCAATAGTGGCCAAAGAATAAAGTTGGCATCTGTAAGAGGCAGGAGAAAAGTTTCAAAACCTGGCGAAGAGAGTCCATAAAATTTGGTTTTTATTCATTGGGCAAGAGGGGACAGTTCAAAATGATCAGACAGACACTTTAAGAAGGCCAATATGCAGATTACAGTGCAGGAAGAAGAATAGAGACTCAAGGTAGCACGCCGGAAGCTTATAAGAATCTTTGCAATTTACCCCTGACCACCTGCCTCTTCAACCTCATCCTGCATCTATTTCTATCCCCCTACAAAGCAGTCATTAAATTACTTGCACAAGTTTTCACCCGGGATCCCCTCCCCATAAAAGAATCTGCTTCTGATAAAGTAAAGCAAAGTCTCAAAGTCCAAAACTTATCTTCAGGATTCTTACAACTAAAAAGAACATACTATATGTAAAACAAAATATAAGATATAAACAATTTTTATTTCCAAGATACGAATGAACTATGAAAAAAACTATTAATTTTTAACATTAATTGACAAACAACAAAATTTTATTCAGTAGTTTTTCAGCATACCTTAACTTCTTATCATTTTGAGTATTATCACTGAGGTCTCCATAACCACAGAAACTTACAATAGTTTTTATTTAAAAAAAACCAGAAGTCCTCTGTGACATTAATACTAGACCCAGTTTTGCTTTGGTACACAATATGACATACCTCTCCTTTCCCACACTAACAACCAGAAAAACTCCCTGGTTACTGGCAAGAAATTATACATCAGAATGGTACCATTTGAGTTATTTGTGTAGGCTCAAGTTGCTCAACATGTGAACATAAAATGTAAAAGGACAAAGAATTATCTGTACATTTTCCAAGATTCAAACAGAAACAGGAAAGCTCAAACCATCCATAATACTTTAAACTTTCTGAACAAAGTAAAAGTGCAATCTCCCATAAATGCAAATATTGGCCCAGGTAAGACCCACACAGGGCAGCAGTAAATCACAAGAACAAATATTTGTAGTGGGTTTTCAGTACCAGGACACAACCCTGATAGAGAAGGAGATGGCAGCCATTTGATGGCTCTCAGTACAAGTAGAACAACACAGATTCAGAATTTCCACAGGAAAGGGCTAGAAGGAAACCACCCATCTGGAAGCCTGCAGGACGAAGGTTCAGGGAAGATCGATGTATCAGAGTTGTGCAAAACTACTGTTCTGCTTCTATTCCCAGATTTAGTGTAGTGAAGGGTCAAGCTGTCCAGATTTCCCCAAATGTCCCAGTTGATAGTGTAAAAAAGTTTGGGAATCACTGCAAGAGCAAGAAGGTAGAGGAGTTACAACTGTGCAGAAAAATCAACGTTGTAACACCTTCCTGGAGGACATTGTCTTCCTTATTACCCACCCACCCCCAGCTGCCCACCTTACTTTGTATACACTCACCTGCTAGCCAGTTACCCTCTAGCCACAAAGATTTTGATGTTCTCCAAGTCAAATTCTAGAAGTGTGTGTTTTTCCATTCACTAACCCTCAGCTCTCATCCCAGCAAAACTTTCCATTAATCGTCAAGATTTGTAGTTTGCATCATAGCATCACACAAATCTTCCCTCCTTTCCATCTGCATAGTTGCTGTTACTCTGGATATTCAATTTATACAATGAATAATTTACCAAGTGCCCACCACTCTGTAGATACAGGGTATATACATTGTGTTGGGGAATGAAACTGTGTCCCTATCTTTGAAGCTTATAATCTAAGGGAGAGACCACAAATCAGCAACTGAGCAAACAAGTTTATAATTATGAATGTGAGTCCTAAGGAAATAATCAGGGCCCAGTGAAAGAGACTAGGAGAAGGCAGAGGAATCTGATTAGATATGTCAGGAGAGCCTTCTAGATGGGTCACATCTTTCTAAACTCTCACCATAAATAATCTGTTTTATTCCTGTCAAGTCATCACTTCTGAGGGCCCTTGGTGGAGCCCACAGTTCTTCATACTCCAGATCCCACCACCAACCCAGAATCACATGCGCTGGAGCCCTCGGGCTTCAGGCCACTAGCAGCTGTTGGATGCTCATGATCCTGCACACTCACTGTCACTGTAGTCACCTGCCACAAGTGCCCATCTGCATATCCTCCAGCGGGCTTACTCCCACCTGTCTCTCATAGCACATTATAGGTCATCTCTTAGGATAAGCCTCACTGAACTTCTCCAGGTGAGAGCAGCTGCCAATTTTCTGGAGTGCCAGGGCATGCAGTGTTGACATGGAACACAGCCCTTGCCTCTCTGTGGTCTGTACCTGCTCTGACTTGGAGTGTCCCCAGTACTGGGCCTGCCTCGTTCCTCTCTCAGCCCCCTGTGCCTGGCACAGCGCTTTGCACATCAGCATGAGACAGACCTGAAACTAAGCCTGGAAGATCCTTTAATCCTTTCTGGCCTTTTCTGTACTCCAGCTTGGTAGGACTTACAGGAATGTGGAGTGATAGATTTTGCCCATTTGTTCAAGCACAAAATAAAGACTTGAAGTCATTTGCTGTCTCCAAAGCCCAAGATTTTTCCTCACAATATTGCAATAATTTTCCTTACAGTTGCATGATAATGAGTATATGGTCACTTCTGAAAACTTAGAGGATACAGATAAGCAAGTAGAAAAAAAGTTACTTGGAATTGCATCTGTAAGTAACTCCTGTGAACATACCTTTCAAGATCTTTTCCCATGTAAAGTCACTATGTACAAACTTGGCTAGGAGTGACCAGGCTTGTGAAAGAGCATTGTTTTGTGTCAGTGCCCTGACAGCCAATATGGAAAAGAGACTATTCCTTGTTCAGGTTCCAAAACTCTGGGTGTTTATTTGTTTGTTTGATTTGTACATCGCCAATTTCTTAAAACAGGACACTCCCTCCCTGTTCTGTACCTTTACTATACAGTCATACTTTGGAACTTGACTATTACAGTCATACCCTGGAATTTGATACTCAAGGCATTTCAGTGCAAAAACTTTTGTCCTATCTGTCCTTTGTTTGGTACTGGATCCCCAATCCAGAGCTTGTTAGCAGAAATTGCCTGGTGATTCTCTTCATCTCCCTGCCAAAGCAATTTGTTTTGGTCCTTGTTTTTAAAGCAATTTGTTTGGTCCTTATTTTTGGAATACATTGTGCCTCCCAGAGCCAATTAGCAACAAGAACTGAGGCGCACTGTATCTTCCAGTCCTTCAGTGATAAATGATAATCAGTCCAATCTATGCCAGACTTCTCTGAATGTTTCCCATCGAGTCTTTAGTCCTCCTGCTGCAGTGTAGGTTATTTGCAGGCTGAGTTCTAAGGCTTTAGACTGCTGCCCAGCACTCTTCCTGGAGTCTGACAGCCCCTTTTCCTGGGTTCCGGCGACTGCTCCCTATGTTGATCCCACCACCACCCCGTTCCTCTTGCTTAGATTATTCTCTCTTATTATTGAAATCTGCCCTGAAGAAACTTCTTAAGAAAGGGTATGTTGGAGATAAAATTTCTAATCTGCAAGTATTTGAAATGTCTTTCTCTACTGACAATTTGGCTAAATGTAGCAATCTGGATTTTAAATTATTATCCATAGAAATTTGAAAGCCTTGCTTCATATTCTTCTTAGGAATTCATGCTGCTGCTAAGAAGTTCAGTGTTGGTTATTAAGTCTTTCCCCTGTCCCCTAGATTTTAAGATATGTAAGTCATGTCTCCATGTGTGATTACTGAGTAAAAAGAAATATGTATTTTACTGTGGTAGACAGAATAATTCTCCTTTTTCCTTCAGATAACCATGGCTTACATTTCAAAGCCAGTGAATTTGTTATTTTGCATAACAAAAGAAATTTGGCAGAGATGACTGAAGTTGCTGACCTTGAGACAAAAAGATTATCTTGAATTATCTGGGTGCCTGAAATGTAGTTATATGAGTCCTTGAAAGGGGAAGGCTTTGCCAGCCGGTTCATTTAAAGCAGAACAGTGAAGAGTGAGAACTCAAGACAGCACTCTCAGTCTTGAAGCTAGAACACGACCATATGTCTCCAAATGCAGTTACACTCTGGAGGCTACAACTATTCTCAGCCAGTAACCATCAGAACAGTAAAGATCTTGAACTTTTATCAGCAAGGAACTGAATTCTGCTAATGACCCAAATAAGCTGGAAATGGCCTCCAAAATCTAGAAATCTAGATCCTACAAATGGATCATACAGCACACAGAGGGAAGCATAGCCCTGATGGCATTTGGCCTAGTGAGACCAATACCAGCCTTCTGACCTACAGAATTTAAATTAATAAATTTGTATGCATATCTTTAAATATTTGTTTTAAAATCCACTGAGTTTATGATAATTTGTTAAGCATTAATAGATAGTACTATATTTGTTTTGATAAATGCTGCCAAAATTTAATCCCAAAAGCTGAATATATTTATATTATTCTAACAGTTGATGAGAAAACTTTCTGAAAATGAAAAATATTTCATTTTTGTTTTAATTGATAATCCACTAATTTTTAATATGTTTGAGCATTTTTTACAGATTCATTACACTCTTTTTTGTTTGGAATTATGTTATTTTTTATTCTAAGATTACCAAAATTTTATTGTGATTATGTGTATAAAAATATATCCTGTTAAGTATTTGTTAGAAACTTTAAAATTAATGATTTCTATCTCATTTCTGTCTTGGAAACTATGCTGTATATTAACCCATGTGGCAGAAACTGCTAGTGCTCTAACCAGAAAGCGATAAAGCTCTCCTCATTAAGCATCCTAACCTTTTTATCTGGCCAGAATAAAAGACTATTTTCCCTAGTTTTTCTTGCAGCTAGGTTGGCCAGTATGATATAAGTACAATTATTGGAAAGTTGCTTAAATTAGTTGCCACAGCTTTAGAAGGGTATTAATTTTCTCTTTCCTCTGACTTGATTTCTTTTTCTGGCCTAGGTTTAGACATAGTGATTTGAGTTCCAGCAGTCATCTTGTTACCAGGATCTGGGGTTCTGGGATTCAGGGGTTTCCTTATAGAATCACTTCCTAGGCTCCTTCTATCTTGAACAAAGAATTGGTCAAGACAAGTGCAAAGGTACTTTTATTGAATGTAGGAAAAGAAATATGCTCTGAAGAATGTGTGGGCTAATCAAAAGTAGGAAAAGAATACTCTATAGTGTAAGAGTGGACCTCTGTGGAAGAGAGAGCACAATGTACAATGGTGGCCATCTCTTGATGCCC
Source organism: Hydrochoerus hydrochaeris (assembly GCA_004027455.1). NCBI lineage: Eukaryota > Metazoa > Chordata > Mammalia > Rodentia > Hydrochaeridae > Hydrochoerus > Hydrochoerus hydrochaeris. The sequence goes on along the minus strand of PVLA01002722.1, from coordinate 133,757 downwards.
CACTCCTCAGGCTGACATCAGATCTAGGCTGTCCTATCAAAAACCTGCTCGATTTCTCATGATAAGAACTGAAGATATGGGATATGAGCTCCAGCCCAGTGTCCCAGTACAATCCATTGGGGGAACACCTGTCCAGCCTCACAGGTTACAGAAGTACCAAGCCTTGCCCAGCGGAGAGCCCCAGAGCCATCCATCAGGGAGTGAACTGCTTAGCTGATGGATGCTGAAGATTTTGAGCTCTTTCAGTCACAGCACAAAGCATCAGCACAATAGTTTGGGGATGTGTCCCAGCTAGCCCTGTGGGTCCCAGAATCAAAGTCCTGGTGCCATACTCTAGAGGTGCATTCTGGCTAGCCACATGGTCTGGAGGTTCTGAACTCCACACAGCCAGGAACAAGGCCCTGGCACCACACTTCTGGCTAGCTGCCTATGTCAGAGAAGTTCTGAAATCTGTTCAGCCAAGTGCAAGGCCCAAGGACCATACTTTGGGGGTATATACTTGCTAGCTTCATGGAGGACAGGAAGAACAAACATTGTGAAAATGGCTATAGTCCCAAAATTGTTATACAGGTTTAATGCAATTCTAATCAAAATACCATTAGCACACCTCATAGATCTAGAGAAATCATTCATAAAATTCATCTGGAACCAGAAAAGACCTAGGATAGCAAATGCAATTCTGGTCAACAAAGGCAAGGCAGGAGGCACCACAATCCCTAACTTGAAGTTATACTACAAAGCTACTATGATAAAATCAGCATGGTAATGGAATAAAAACAGACCTGAAGATCAAGAAACAGATTAGAAGATACAACTACAGCTATAAACACACTCAGCCAACTTATCTTTGACAAAGGGGCCAAACATGTTCACTGGAAGAAAGATAGTCTATTTAACAAGTGATGCTGGAAAAACTAGCTTTTCATATGCTGAAAACTAAAAGTAGACCCAAGTCTATCACCATGCAGTAAACTAAAGTCAAAGTGAACCAAAGATCTAAATATTAAAACAGAAACACTAAATCTGCTGGAAGACAAAGTAGGTAGAAATCTTGATGACATATGAGTAGGTAGAGAGCTCATGAACTAAAGTGAAAGTGCATGGGAAATACTTCCCAGAATCAACTGAGATCTTGTCTTATTAAAAAGTTTTTGCATGTCAAAAGAAATCACCAACAGAGTGAAAAGAAAACCCACAAATTGGGAAAATATCTTAGCCAGCTGTCCCTCGGACAAAGAACTTCCTTCTAGAACACATAAAGAATTAAAAATATCAGGCTCCCCAAATTCAGAAACCCAATCCAAACATGAGCATCTAAGATAAATATACACTTCTCAGATGAAGAAATACAAATGGCAAATGAATATATGAAAAAATGTCCAGTCTCATTGGTCATTTGAGAAATGCAAATTAAAACAACACAGATTCCATTTCACTCCAAAAACAATGGCCAAGATCAAGAAATCAACCAATAACAAATGCTGGAGGGGCTGTGGGGAAAAAGGAACCCTTCTCTACTCTTGGTGGAAGTGTGGGCTGGTGCAACCACTGTGGGAATCAGCATAGAGGTTTCTCAGAAATCTAGGGTTGGAGGTCCCATTTGACCCAGTTATCCCGCTTCTGAGCATTTTCCCAGAAGAATTGAAAACATCATACCACAGTGATATATGTGCACCAATGTTTGTAGCAGCACAATTTGTAACAGACAAATCTTGGAAACAACCCAAAAGCCCTTCAAATGAGGAATGGATAAAAAAAGATGTAGTATTTTTTATGAATACTACTCAATTATAAAGAAAGTTTGCATCAAAGCTTCTATAGGTAAATGGATGGACTTGAAACCATCCTCATAAGTGAAATAAACCAATCTCACATGTGTAAATATCATATTGTCTGACTCCTGTAAGAAACTGAAAGAGAAAATAATATTCAAAATCTATAATAAATATTGTGTAAGGGTAAGAAACTGCTCAAAGGGGAAAAGTAACCGGGATAGGGGAAAGGAGGAAAGAAGCAAGAGGAAGGAAAAAGATAAATTTGTATATATATACATTTGATAGTTAAGATGACTATACTACCAATTTCTTGGAAAAGAATAATTAATACTAGTAATTAGATCAATTTTGCATGTTTATATCTAGTAATCTAGTTTTGAAAATAACAATATGCAATATAACAACCATTGTTAAATTCCTATCATCTTGTTTTGAAAGCCTATTAGAATTGTTTTGGGTTTGTTGTTGTTTGTTTGTCTCTTGCTTTGTATTTTTCTTTTTTGTGTGTATTTTTCTCTTAAATAAAAAATAAAAAATTTTAAAAATGTGAAAGATAACCAGAATTGAAGACAGCATGTTTTGATTGGTTCCAGGTTCAGGGTTTGGGTGCAAGGATCTCTGTGATTGCCAGGTCACACCCACTTGCCAGCTGTTTTGCCTCACCCTAATCTCCCTCTTCAATTTTGGATCAAGACATGGCTGTGAAAAAAGGAGCCAGTCAGTTGATAGTAAAATGAAAGTTAAGATCTTGGTGTTTCTTGTGATTCAACTGAAATCACTGAACCACATTAAAACTTCCTATTTATTTTACATAAGAGAGAAACTTGTGTCTTGTCAATCTTTGATCATTTTGTCATATTTTTATAGTATGCAGTCAAATCTGATCCTAATAAAGTATCTTGCAAGGGTCTACTATGTCTTTTTATATCTTATTTCTCCTATCTCTCTTATTGATAGATTTTCTAGGTGATTTTTTTGTTTTCATCTCTAAAATCTTATCTTTATTTTTGTTTTCTTCAACTCCAGTTTTATTTTATAAAAACAACACATTTTATAGCATAAATTTTCTTGTTTTATGCATACAATGATTTCTCAAATCTCAGAAGTTACCAATTGTAAAATTTCTCCTTTCTGAAAATATACTTCTTGGGGCTGAGGATTTAGCTCAGCGATATAAGTGCCTGCCTTGCAAGTGTGTGGTTGGGAGTTCAATACCCAGTACTGATAAAAAAAAAAAAAAAGAAAGAAAGAAAGAAAAAGAAAATATACTTCTCTTTCCTAACTTTACTGTCCTTTAATGTCACTATTTTTTCCTGTCTGTTATTTTGGGTTTTTCTTTTAATATTGGAGACTTTCATCTGGTATTTAGTGATCTCTGGTTATTGCTCGCATTAAGAATAAGACAATGATGGAACAAATTAACAAAATATGCATCCTCATGAGATATGCACTGAGGAATAAAAGCAAATTTCTGCCAAAGGTAGCTCACTTAAATTTAATTGTGAGGAAACATTATGTGTACCAATTATGAAAGACATTCTACAAAATAATTGATCAGTGGCCTCAAATGTCAGTACTATGAAATACAAATAGTGGTATGTGAATGTAGCCTTGACTCACAGATATTAAAATGATAAGGCAATTGAGTGTAATATGATCTAGAAACTTCTTTCTTTTTTTCTTCTCTCTCTCTCTCTCTCTCTCTCTCTCTCTCTCTCTCTCTCTGTGTGTGTGTGTGTGTGTGTGTGTGTGTGTGTGTGTGTCTATGTCCCCAGGGTATTGAATCAGGAGTTTCATACATGCTGGGCTAGTGTTCTACCACTGAGCCATACCCCAGCTCTAGAAAATTCTTTTGATGAAATATATTTTTAAATAATAAACAGCAAAATTTGAATAAACTCTATAATTACATAATAGTATTTTATCAATGTTAATATTTTTGTTTTGATATTTTTCTAATAGTTGTATGACAAATTTTAAAGCAATTTAAAGCCTGTCATGGTGGATTATGCCTATAATCCTCACACTCTGGGAGGTTGAGGTAGGAGAATAGTAAGTTCAAGACCAACCTGGAAAACTGAGCCACTTAGCAAGACTCTATCTCAAATAAAAAAGTAAAAAAATGGATGGAGATTGAGGTTCGATTCCCAGTACTACTACTGTGGGATGGGGAAGATGGAGAGGGGAACTGAAAATGTAGTTCAGGGGCTGGGGATTTAGCTCAGGGGCATTAGCACCTGCCTTGCAAGTGCACAGTCATGAGTTCAATCCCCAGTACCAACAAAAAAAAAAAGAAAAGAAAATGTAGTTCATTGGTTAAGTACTGGGTCCAATACCCAGTACCCAGTACCCCTAAAACAAAGCAGAACCAGAGAGAGAGAAAACAAGGAAAGAAAGCAAGAAGGACACATTTGAGTATCTAAAAATAAAGAAGCATGACATCTACAAGTGATTCTCAAATGGCTCAGAAATATATATTTACTTATGTGTCTGTATGGAAAGAGCATGACAGGCAGACAAGGAGAGACAAGGAGACAGACAGACACACAGAGAGAATAAACTACATAGGTTAAAATGTTAATACTTCAGAACCTGGGTATTATGCACATGGACTTTTTTTGCATTTCTCTTCCAACTTTTTTTGTAAAGCTTGAATTATGCCAACATAAAAAGAAATTTAAAAAAAAATTTTTATTTAAAGAGAAAAAGCAGAAAAAGGATAGAAATATTACAGAATTTCGAGAAAAGAAGATAAACAGTAAGAAATCACTAGTGGGTAAATTACATATTGTTCTTTTAGAAATAGTTTTTCAAGTTACAAAATTAAAGCACACAAAGTGAACACTCAAGCAGTGAGAGTGCAAACAGATCTGTTCAACAATCCAACAAGAACCTAGAGATATGGTTATCAGTCCCACACACCTAAACACACATGCAGCTATATCTTTTATATCACTTCCTATTTCCTCTTTTTTTACAATAGCAATTATACATTTTTAAAATTTTATTTAAAGAGAAGAAAAAAAGCAAAACAGAAAAAAGGTAGCAACAATACAGAATTCTAGAAGAAAGAAAGAAAAAGAATGAGAAAAAGCTCCACTAAGAAATCACTAGTTTATAAATTACATATTGTCATCTTGGATGTAGTTGCTCAAGTTACAAAGTTAAAGGACACATAGTAGACATTCAAACAGTCAGACTACAAACAGTTCTGCTCAAAGATCCAACAAAGATTCAGCAATATGGTCATCTATTTTACACACTCAAACATACATTCAGTTATACCCCTTAGAGCACTTTCTTTTCCTCTCCTTTTTACAATAGTAATTACACATTTTGGTTTTATTACACTTGTAGTTCTTATTTACTTTTTGTGCTAGAGACACAATATGATATTTATAAATATGATTCTTATTTATTTCACTAATGAGGATAGTCTCAAGTTGTCTCCATTTGCCTATGAAGGCCTCAAGATCATCCTTTTTATAGCTGAGTAATATTCCATTGCATAAAAATGCCGCATCTTTTTCATCCACTCTGCAGTTGATGGGCATCTTGGTTGTTTCCAGGATTTAGCTATCACAAATTGTGCAGCTATGAACATGGGTGCACATACATCACTGTGATATGAAATTTTCAGTTCTTCTGGGAAAATACCCAGGAGGGGAATAGCTGGATTGAATGGAGCTTCCAATCCTAGTCTGAGAATTCTCCATATGGATTTCCATAGTGGCTGCACCAGTCTACATACCCACCAACAGTGGAGCAGTGTTCCTTTTTCCCCTGCAGCCTCGTCAACATTTGTTAACAGTTGATTTCTTGATGGCAGCTATTCTTTCTAGAGTAAGGTGAAATCTCAATGTTGTTTTAATTTACATTTCTTGAATGACCAGTGATAGTGGACATTTCTTCATGTATTTATTTGCCATTTGTATATCTTTCTCTGAGAACTGTGTGTTCATCTCAGATGCCCATTTTTGGAGAGGGTCTTTGAATTTGGGGGCTTGATGTTTTTCAATTCTTTATATGTTCTAGACACAAGTCCTTTGTCTGAGGGGTTGCTGGCTAAAATTCTTTGCCACTCGGTGGGTTTTCTTTTCATCCTATTGGTGATTTCCTTTGAAGTGCAGAAACTTTTCAATAATAGGGGATCCCATTTGTTGATTCTTTGAAGTGTTTCCCGTGCATTTTGCGTTTTGTTCATGAATTCTCTGCCTACCCCTATGTCTCCAAGACTTCTACCTACCTTGTCTTCCAGTAGATTTAGTGTTTCTGTTTTAATATTGAGGTCTTTGATCCACTTAGACTTTAGTTTTGTGCATGGTGATATGCATGGATCTAGTTTCAGTCTTCAGCATGTAGAGAGCCAATTTTTCCAACACCATTTATTAAAGAGACTATGCTTCTTCCAGTGGACATATTTAGTCCCTTTGTCAAATATCAGGTGGCTGAGTGTCTTTTTAGTTGTGCTTGCATCTTCTAATCTGTTCCATTGATCCTCAGGTCTATTTCTTTGCCAGTACCAAGCTGATTTGATCACTGTGGCTTTGTAGTACTGTTTCAAGTCAGGAATTGAGATGCCTCCTGCCTTGCTTTTGTTGCCTAGAATTGCCTTTGCTATTCTAGGTTTCTTCTGTTTCCAAATGAATTTTAGTAGTGTTTTATCTAGATCTGTGAGGTATGTCAATGGTATTTTGATTGGGATTGTGTTAAATCTGTATAACAGTTTTGGGAGTATGGCCATTTTCACAGTGTTGGTTCTTCCTAACCAAGAGCAAGGAATGTCCTTCCATTTTCTAATATGCTCTTCAATCTCCTTTTTCAGAGTAGTATAATTTTCAGCACATAGGTCTTTTACATTTTTAGTTAGGTTGATTCCTAAGTATGTCATGTTTTTACATGTTATTGTAAAGGGCAATATTTTCATAATTTCTCTCTCAGTGAGTTTTTTGTTTGTGTACAGGAATGCTATTGATATAAAAAGAATTTTTTAAAGAATGTGGTAATATGAAGACTTTCTGTAAACTGCTTGGGTTGGTTGATGGCAAGCTTCTTAGGATGTGCATAGGTACAAGCCAGCTGTAACTCTGGAAACCCTTTCATGTTAGAATTTAGAGGCATTTGCTATAGAAATATTTTTCCTTGTTATATTCCCTATCCTTCAAAGGCCCATGTGTTAAAGGCTTGGTTTACAGCCTGGGTGCCCTTATGTGGTGGTGGAAACCTTAGGAGGTAGAATCTCATGGAAAAACAGACTGTGGCAGACATGTGCCTGAGGGAGATACTGGAACTCTGGCCACTACTCACTCTCTCTCTCTCTCTCTCTCTCTTTCTCTCTCTCTCTCCCTCCCTCCCTCTCTCTCTCCCCCCCATCTCTCTGTGCTCCCTGGCTACCACAAGGTAAATAGGTCATCTTGACCATATATTCCTATGATGTACTGTGCTGCTACAAGCCCAAAGCAACAGAACCAACCAATCATGAACTAAAACCTTGGAAACTGAGCCAAAGTAAATGTTTCCTCCTTAGAAGTTGTTTATCTCAGGTATTTTCTCACAGTGATGGAAAACTGACTAACAGAATGACTGTCTACAAGTTCTTTCAGTCTAGTTCCTGAAAGTCATTCTCCAATGTATCTCCTGTGCAAAAGTCCAGATCTTTTCCAGAGCTGTATGGTCCTCTCCACAGTATGCTCTTGACAATGAATTTCTCTTCTCCACCCCACTTATATTGATATGCTTCCCAGATATTCTTTAAATCTACAGGCTAAAAATTATCCCTCCCATTCCTTTTATTGTGTTCTTTTCTATTTTATTCTCCCTATATTTTTATTCAGGATCATTCACTTCATCAGCCATCCTGAGCCAGGATTATTAATAACATTATTTATAAACATTATGTTGTTAAATAATTACAATATTTAACAACATAATGTTAATTTCAGTATGTAATTAATTAGTGAAGGAACACAACCTTTTTCCACAAATATCTTTTGAAATGTACGACAATGTGAACATCATCAGCTTTCAAATACTACACATCGTCATAAGATTTCTCAGGTCAATGAAAATCATATTTAATTCTTACCATTCGGTATTTATTTATTTTCATACTATTCATTTGGCCACTTAAGTTACATAATTATTTCATGTACATTGTCTTCTACAGCTTTACTTTATACATTTCAGTTCATCAGGGTCGACTTCAGGGGTGTTATTGATTTATTTTATTCATCTGAAGGAAAGACATGCCCAGAAGAACAGGCAGCCAAGCACATCACAAGCCACTTCCTATTGTCCCAGCCATGCTGAAAGGGCAAGATATCTGCCCCAGTCAGGCAGCTAATGTACTGACTGATGGAAAACCACTGACAAGTGTGGCTTCACTAGAACAGAGATCCATACCAATCCATTAGTGATGGATTCACTCCATCATTAATTCAAAGTGTAATATACAGAGATTGTTACTAGTCTGGGGTGAGAATTGGAGAAGTGAAGTTATGCCAGCTTTGTGGCTCAGGAAGCTGTTTGCAAAATGATAAATAAGCAAATAAAATTGATCTTCAGAAAGATGAAATGGTAGATGAGGAAAAAGAGGCTGAGTTTAAGTGAGAAAAAGAGAAAATATACATCTTGGCTCTGAACTGCTTTCTAGTTTGTTTGAGGCTCAAATGCATGGAATTCTATGATATCCATAACACTGAAATAAATCTCTCTAAGATAATTTGAGTGGATTTGTAGTCTTTGCAACATAAAACAAATAGACTTTATTATTTGATTTCCCAGTTTTGTTTTTCAAAAGAGATAGGATTCATTATTAACAAATCTATGTATGCAGTTAGAATATCTGCCAATCACCAATTAGTATGCAAAATAAAATGTTAGAGAATTACAAGTTATGTTTTACAAATTTTCAGATAGAATATTCTTCACTAATCCTTGACTGCTTTTAGAAAGTTTAATCAATTCCTACTACTAGAATAAAAATTTATTCTCCAGAAATTTGTTTTAAGAGCCAACATCAGGCAGGCAATTTCTGTTGGAAACTCTCCTATAAGAATTGTTGCCAGCAACTGATTAGGGAAGCCTAACGCTCCCTCTTTTCTCTTCATTATCCTTATGTATCTTTTCCTAAAAGCAGTAGGAGAAAAACCCAGTGCTTTCAATGTTTTTCAACATTTGCTTTTGTGAAATGAGGCCCTTTATTTTCAGCTTGACCTTTGAAGCTGTGTTTATTTATGTATCAGTTGAATCAAACATGTCATGGGTTTTGGAAAGAATGTATAGAATTATCTTAAAAAGTCTAACCAGAACAAAATAATTTCAACACATTTAAAGTTTAATTTTGAAAATGAATTATAAAATAAAACAGTTTTCCAAAGGCAATTGCTGTCACTCTCAATTCCTTCATATATTCCCTCTAGAGTGGATAAAACAGAGTCAGAACTGCGTAACCTTTAGCTGTCCAATAAATGTGGCTGAATTAAATCATTTCAATTACCAGAAATTATTAAACTTTTGTGGCATTTCAATAAGAAAATACTTTTGAAACAAAGTTTGGAAATGATACTACATTTTTTTTTGAGTTGCAAAAGTAAGCAATTCAGGGTAATATTGCAAAGCGAACACAGTCCAGCTCCCATGAATAAGCAGTTTAGTTTGGCAACGGCAGAAGCTTTTCTTTGGGTGGATTATAATGATCCTGTGCCATCCTTGTTTTTTTCCAGATCAGTAAGAGATTTCTTTTTTATTCAACTACTTAACTGATTTCTAAGGCTAAGACAAATATATAGTCAGGATAATTTTTCCCATCTTGAAATAGTTCAAATCTGAAAAAGAAAAGTTTGAAAAGTATGGCAAAGTTGAACAAAGAAATTTTCTAGCATTCCACTACCCTACTAGATTCACTTTTAGTATACTCTATTATTCTTTTCCAATAGACTCCAAAGCATATTACTTGATTTTTGTATGAGCTAAAAGCTAATCTATATGAAATTCTGAGTAATTTATTATCTAAACTACAATGTACTATTAATTCATGAACTCTCAAAGATTTGCTTCTGTACTCTAAGTAAAAGTTAGCCTGCTGTGGGGGGAACAATTGTGGAATGTTTAGATGGTCATATTTTGAGGGAAGAGGGGAAGGAATACTACAACAATGTTGGTTCTGAAACTTTACTACATATGGGAATCATCTGACAGTCTTGTTAAAATGCAAAACCAGCATTCAACCGGCTCCCGACATACAATCAAATTTCCCATCCATGGATAAGCATTTAGTGAAAAGAACCTAACAACCTAGAACATGAAAAAAATGATGAAAGAATTTTTACTGTTACATATCTACCTACCATTAATCTATTACCACATTTCTGACCAATTTCTGGGAAGACATGGGACTGTTTCTCATAGCTGGAAAGTGTCCCAGTCTAAGGGTGGAGTAGCACTTTTTTATTACAATTCAGAGAAAGTATTACCAGTTGGTAAAGCCATCCAGACAAAGTGTCTGCTCATCTTTTTGCCTTCATAGTAGTACCTACCATTCATAGGTGTACGACTTCCACCAGTAACGGTTACATGTGTCAGCCACACTGAAAGCTAACTATGTCCATATTACCAAGTTCGAACCAATTGGATCATAGCAGAAGGGTGTATACAAGGCAGGCTTTGAAGATGACAATTAAATTAAATTAAGATATTTTGTTTGTCCTTATTATGTTTTTACAGGTATAGTCAGCTAAAATTTCACCTGAAAATTCACACTAGGGTTAGCAATCATTACTCCAGTAGAAAAAGTCTCTGTCTCAGAAGGTACTACTCTATTCCTGTCATTCATATTTGGATCAAAACTGGGCTCTGCTAAAATTCTCTGTGAGTTTCAGAAATAGGCTGTTATTGGTGAATAAAATTAACAATGTACTAACATAATATTGCCAAAAGGAACTTTGATTGACTAAATTAAAGATATTTAAAATACAAGTTGACTAAACTATTTTAGAAACACTGCCCTCTCCCCTCCTGCATGAATAAAGAAAAAAAATTCATTGAGACCTATAGGTAAATGTAGAAATGGTGCCTTTAACTTAATCTCCAAATGATGAAGGATGCTACCTTTAGTTTAAGGGATTTTTTCTCTACCTGATGTTGACTGCATAGATAACAGATTCTTGCTTCTAGGATGTTCTAATGCATGTCTTTGTTGAAATTTTTATATCTGAAAACCTGGAAAGTAGAGGAATAAGAGCTGAGGTTTCATTTAAATGGAAGAATAAAGCACATCGACTATTCTTATGCTTGCTTTTGTTGTGATTTAGATCTAAAATGACCCCCAAAACTCTCATACACACAGAGGCAGTGAATCATGCAGACAACTACATTGCTAATTGATTTGCTATTAGTAAAAGCAAAGGTCTGAAGAGATGGGCCACTGGAGGTGTGGCCTGAAAGGCTGTATTTCCCTGCCTGGCTTCTCCTTTCTCACCCTGCTTCACGGCTGCCATCACGTGAGCAGGTTTCATTTTCCAGACCCTTCCACCATTCTCTTCTTGCCTTGGAATCAGTTGACCGGACTGACACCTCTAAAAATCTTGAGCCAAAAATAAACATTTCCTCTTTTAAATTGTGAATGGCAGGTATTGCATTTTGGTGACACGCAAGTGACTAAGACATTGATAAATAAATGTCTTGGTATGAATGTTTATCTTTTATGGCAGAACTTGTTCTGGGTCTTTGCTTTCCATGTAACTTTGTAGGAAGTTTGGGTAGACAACAGATACTTTCACCCTGAATCTATTGCTCTCTACCAAAACAATTCTGAAAGTCATGTAGAACGAAACAGGATTGGATCAATCCACAGTACAGAGCAACGGGATAGCAAGGTGATTTTCGAAAGCCATGGAGTTGTCATTAACCTCCAGACTGATTTATTTTCATGTGAGTTAGAATTAAATTTCCAACTTATATCACATTTTATCAATTTCCATTACTTATAGCAGAATCTGTCCTAATAGTCCTGTATACTTATTTCCAGGGAAAATTTCCTGTGGATAGTGGTCATGATTTAACTTATTCCCTCTCCACTATTGTCCTCTTCTATAAATTAGAATTCTCTCCTGCCCTTTCTTCCCTGAACTTTCAGATACTCTATACTCCCCTTCAATCATTTCCAACCAGAGGGAAGAGTCTTCCCCATATTACTGATTTTGTATTAGTTACCTTTACTATTTTAAAGAAAAAAGTTCCTAATTTTAACTACTTTTTAATGAACTATATATCAGGAGTCAGGCATTTTACTTAGAATTTATGTGTTAACACCTATGAGTTTAAAAATGAAAGTGATCAATTGTTCGGAATCAAATAAAAGCCAGAGCCCAAGTAACATGATACAATATTTCATTTCTCAGTTATTTTCTTCATTTCTTCCTTTGTGTTGACAGATTTAAAACAGTAACTTTTCAAGGTCACAAATACTTTGTGAATATAGAGTGTTCAAGATGGCATAATTCAACTTTCTCAGCTGGAATGCTTTTCAGGACTATTAATATTCTTTGTTCTTCTCTTCTTGCACCCTTCCCCATTTTTCCTCACAAGAAAAGAAAATGATTAAAGGGTTTCACACTCTTAAAACATTTCTGACCTTTTGCAAAACTCAGCACCATAGTTTGGATTCCTCTTGGAAATTCCTCTTTATGTAAAAACACAACTCATGTTAGAAGCAGTTACGATGTATGATGATTTAATATCTTCTTAGGAATCTAATGATTTAATATCTTCTTAGGCATCAGTCTGGGTTCAGATTCTGGCACTTGTTATATGTCCCAGGCAAATTATTTAATCTCTCTGTGCCTCACTTTCCTCATATAAAAATGAGAACAATAATAATGCCTACCTCACAAGGCACTGAAAGTATTAAATAATATATTTAAAGAGCTTGGTATGAAGTAAGCATTTAATCACGTTTAGTCATTCAACAAATAATAACTTAACGTATGCTATAATCCTAAATATGACAGAGAGTTGGAAACTGAAGTAACCTGAGATATTCCCTTAAGGAACATTCAATCAGTTCAGTAAAAGCCAAAACACACAAAGTAGATAACGATAGTGAAAATGGATACAGTTCAGATATATTATTTGTTGTAACATCATAAAAATAATTGCAAATTCTTTGATACTCTTATTATGGAGGCTAATTTCCCTTGTTCTGAATTTAGCTTTTAGTGACTTGCTCAATAGAATATGATAAAAGTGTTAGTCCAGGAATTCTTCTGGCTCTCTTAGAATGCATGCAGTGGGGGAAGCTGGCCATCAAATAGCCAAGTGTCTGAGACCAGCATGCTGTAAGGAAGCCTGAAACATTCATCTGGTGAATCTACATAGACAGCACTAGGCCTCGCTGGTCCAGGCATTTGAGCCCAGGTACTAACTGGCAAGATGGCAACCACAGCAAACACCAAGTGGAGAAAGAACAAAAAAGTCAACAGCCACATTTTAGCTCTTTGTCAATGAAACACAATACTCAGTACCCACAACTTTTAAAGGAGGAAAAGTTTACTTCGATTCACGTTTTCAGAGGTCTCTCCGTCCATGCATGATTAGACAGCTCCGAAGAGCATGATGGTAGAGGCTTCTGTGAAAGGAAGCTGCTCATGACAGGCAGCCAGGAAGCAAAGAGCAAAGAGGAGCTGAGAAGGGAGATACTTGCCCCCATTAACCCCGCTCTTCTGAGCAGGCCTCACCGCCAGCCACCCATTCTAGCTATAGAACCTCCATGATTCAGTCACCTTCCAAAAGTGCGACCTCTAAGCATAGGAGTCTTTGGGAGGAACATTCAAGACCTAAACCATAACAAGCCAGAACCGAGGTCCTAGATCTACAAAGGGTAATTAAACTAGATGATGAATGTTAAAAAAAACATTTTTTTTTTTTTAGGTACCGGGAATCAAACTCATGACCTCGCTCTTGTCAAGCAGGTGCTTATACCACTGAGCTAAATCTAAATCCCTGGCCCCCTAAATTTTTTTGATTAGTACATGTTTGAAATAAATAATGTCTGAAATCCTTGTGTGGAGTTGGTACATGGACATAACACATCATAATTCATGTTTTCATCCCCTTCCCACCTCTTCCTTCCATATTTGGTCCCCTTCCCATTTGAGAAAGATTTTTCACTCTACTTTCTATTGTCTATCTTTTATTTTTCTCTTTATTTATAATTTATGTTTCTCATGAAATATTTAAGGATTGTGTGTCTGATTCATTTCTCTTAATATTATGGTCTCGAGGTACACTCATTTTCTAGACACATTGCCATTAACCCACCCAAAATACTGCCCCTCACTTCAGACACACTTACCCCATCATTTTTGCCACTTTTTGAAGCAGTCCTGGAATCTCTGTCATGTGTATTTTTGTGAGGCATAATCAAAAACATGGTGAAAGCTGCTGCTGAGTACATCCAACAGAAAGGCAGGCTCATAAAAATATTATGATATGTCATCCTCCACCTTATTCAGCAGATCTGGAATCTTGCAACTTCTGGTTTTCCTTAAAATCAAAATGACCCTGAATACTAAACGTTTTGAATTGATTCAGAACATCAAGGCAGCCACAAAAGTGAAATTAAAGACACTCACAGAATGGGACTGTCAGGACTGTTTCAGAAAGAGACAGGAACAATGGAATAAGTGCATTTTAGTTCCACATTGAGACTATTTTGTAGGAGGTTAATCAAAATGTGTCTTTTACTCTTATAAGTTTAAACCTTCACTGTATTTTTCATTGTATCTCATATAGTCCTAGTTGAACTATCCAAATCAACTATCTAAATAAGACTTTCAGCGAGCTAATCAATCTGTCTAAGATACAAATTAGTTAGCTCAAATGACATTAGGATAGTTGTCATTCCTGTCTATGCATGCTGAAATGAAGAAACTTTGTGTTAGAAAATGATTAGTATGGCAGGCCTAGGCTTATATCCTTAGAGAGCCTGCTTGCAAAGTCAGGCTTTGGCTAGCACAGAGAAACCTGAATGGGAGAAACTTCCTTTCACAGTGTTATGGTTTGTAACTAGATGTCTTCTAAAACCTCATGCCATCATGGGGGAGGGCAGGCTTTTTGTAGGTGGCTGAATCTAGAGTTTTTGATTGATTCATGTTCTGGTGCTGGAGTTTAGGGCATGAATGCTACAACAAGGTAGCACTAGGGAGGGTAGCCTACATACAACATAAAGGACAGTTGCTCTTTCTCTCTCTCTCTCTTTCTCTCTCATTGCTTTTGCTCTCTTCTGCCACCATGAACTTTTGTCCCTCTGCCATGTGCCACCCTGCCTTGGAGTCAGTGGATTACGGACTGAAACCTCAAACTGTGAACTAAATAAACATTTCCTCCTCTAACTCTGAACATCAGGTATATTGTCTACACATTGAGAAAGTAACAAAAACATAGACATAAGACTTTGCCTCAGTAATGGGTGTGGCTCACCATGACTACAATGCCAGGCAGAGATTTGGTTTATGCTGAGCACTGCTTTCCTTCTGGGAGTCTGGAACTTTGGTATATGGCAGGCAAAGGTTCTTATTTGGTTAAAAACCTTGGGCAGTGAGTTTTTAGTGAGTTATCTTTGCATGTGTTGTCACAACTCACTGTTTAAGGAATTAAACCGCTACTGAAAGAACATTCAGATGCACATACTTGTTTTCCTTCTGAATTTATCCCATGGACCTCTTCTCTTTTCTGATTTGGCTTTGTAATTTTTCATAGTAATATGTCTTAGCCATGAGTCCAAACTTATGCTAAGCTCCGTTAATCCTTTCATTGAATCATCAGACCTAGAGAGGGTAACCTTGAGAACCTTCAACACAGACAACTTTAGAAATTGTGAGAGAGCTCTCCAACTTCCATAAAAGGAGGTTGCCCTAAATTTCTCACACTCTCCTTTTCTCCATCCTTCCCAGGACATTCATCCTGAACTTCCTTATTCATACCCCTATGTGGAAAATGGCACATGGATGTAAACATAACTATGAGAGATGACACTTTAGTTCTGCAGCCATAGAGATGCTGGGAAACTCTGACAAACAAATACAACACTGGTTTATTGTCATTTTACTTGTTACCCAATTGTTTTTGCCCTACATGGATGTAGTATAAAGTCTTTTGTTGGACTAAAGATGTCACTGAAATTGCCTTATAAATTACTTATGCAAAGACTAATGTGGTGATGAAAAATACTTACTTTGTAGTTACATAGCCAGATACATGTGCCAAGTCACACATATAAGAACTAACACTAAAACATTAGCAGGACTTTATATGCATCATATAAAATGTGAACAGGATATCCTGCCATCTGGCAATCCATCTCATGTTGTGTAATATGCACAATTTATTTTCAAATGATTTTCTTGGTAAGGTTTGTGAATATATTTTGATAGAATTGAATATCTTTTTAATATTGGATAATAATAAGAGAATAGGCACTATAGCATACAAAGAATTTCATATTTGACTGTAAAAATCAACTGAGTGCAGTACACTTTAAGAAATCACACAATAAGCCACTGAACTACTAAGTATTACATAGAGACTGTAATTCAGTCTATGTTCTAAAGATGTAACCTGGGAAAAGTAATTTTAGTGGACATCAGCTATTCCAGGGTCTGAGTGAACCACTCTTTTTCATTCTCACACATTCTGTGGTTCAGTAATAATACGAAGTGTAAGATCAATGCCAAATGAAAGGGTACACCTACATTTTGTAGGAGGTTTAAGTCCCTGGAGGTGAAAATGAGGAAATGAAGTTGACTGTAAAAGAGAGCATTCCACAAGTGGGGGGAAGGAGCTCCTTTGAAGCTATAGAGACAGAATCCACTCTGAGAGGTCAGAGGAAAATATCAATATGAAATAATGATAATATCAATAATAGCTAACCTTTACTAAAGATTAGCTAAGGTAATACGTGTTTTCACCTAATTCCCGCAGCCATCCTAGGTTTTATCATCATTCTCTTTTTATGGGATAGAAAAATGAGGCATAAGACAATTCCGGATTTGCCTGAGGTTTCACAAGTGGCAGGACCCAGAAGTGAATCTAAACAATCTGATACTTGAGACATGCTTCCTGTCACTGTTATGACAGTCACAAGTGAAAGCTAGCAGTAAAATTGTCCACAGGAGCACTGTAGTTTCGATGTAGTTATCTCCTGGGAGTTAATTCTGGAGCTTAGCTTAGAGACTGCTTTTTATAGTCTGTACATTGTAACTACATATTGATATCATCACAAAACATGGTACAGCTTCCTTCTTTCAGCAGCAACTAAAATTATTACTGGTATTATCACATTAATAGCAACTTTTTCTGAGTATTGACTTTCTGCCAGGATAAATGAAGTGATATACTAGCAGAAGACAGCTTTAGCTTTATCTTTTTTTTTTCTCATTGCATTCAAACCAATGGGTAGATTTGCCCCTTATCGTATGAATGAAAGAGGGCAGGTATCATCGTCTTTTAAGTTTCTCTCAGATCATAAAAGTCCTCTAACTTATTTTGGCTCCACTGAATGATCTGATTTTAGTCGCTGAAATGTCTAATCCAGGTAAGTACCACATAACCTAATGTTCTCATCCAGTTTACAACTTACAAGCATCTCCATTTGAACTCACTTTGGACTGGAAAGCATGTTAATGTGGAGGCTAAGGTTGGTTCTACTCTGGATTTCTGTAAGACACATCTCCTTTTCTGTCCTCCTTCCCTCCTCTCAACGTCCCCTCTCCCACTAGACCACCTCAGGATTCCCTGGGCATGAAATACAACTGTGAAGAAGTAAAGCAAGGTAGGAAAAATTCTTTCACCTGGTCTGGATATAGTCAAGCACCAGTCTTTCATGTATGGCGGCTTCCCTCTGCTGATTCCTTCCCTGCTGCAGTGTTGACAGAGACCCAGCAGGGGGTCTCTGAGTGACCCTCCACCTCTCCTTGGGTCCTTGCCTTCACTCAGCAAAGAATGCAGAAGTGGTGCTCTTGGCAGAAAGTGAGGGAGTCAAGACATGTATAGTGCAAGGCAACAGTGTATTTAAAGTGTGGCAAGCACTGAGAAAGCAGACAAGAAGCTATCTTTGCACCAGAGTGGAGCTGCAGGAGAGAGGGCATCCTGCTCAGGATGCCTGGTGAGTGTGAGATGTGCCCATACTTATCAGAAGCTATTTTGTTTATTGGTGTGGGCTAAGCCAATTAGTGTCTTAGCTTTTGTTTCTGGGATGGGAACAAGATCGCCATATTAGTAACATATATACAAAATCCAAGTGTATGGTAGGGTACATTTTTCCCAAGCACATTGTACAGGATAAACATGATGATCTTACAATTGTCAATCACAGATAAGTATGTGAAGATTTTACAAGGTTAGTCACCCTTGTTTTGTCTGGGTTTTTGTTTATGCACTCAGATAACTGCCCTTTCAACATAAGTTCCTCAGAGAAGCCCCTAATGTGCCTTCAAGGATGATTCCTTTCTAGGGTGGCCAGTGATGAGTCCCCATCTGTGTCTGGTCTGATGTCAGCCTACATCGTCTTCCAGCTAACAGCCAGTATGTTGGCAACTTCTTGGGTTCAGCCTTTTAAAATGGCTCCAGGCTAGCTTTCTCTTACCTGCACGCAGGACACACAGAAAGGCCTCCTCTTAACTCTTCTGCTATTGTGTGAAAACATTTGCACTCTTTGCAGCACCTAGGCAGGCATCTGCTGGACTGAGGCAGCTGCCTTGATCTTCTTGGGTTTGAGTCAAACATCCTTTCTACTTTCCTCAAGCTCTCCGTCAAGTTCCTGTCATCTGACCTCAAGTGGGGGAACACACTCTTCTCTCCTCCCCATGGGTAGCAAAAAGAGCAACATTTTCTGAAAAAAATTCCCTGACCTCATCAGCCAGGATTCCTTTATCACTAAAAATGATGACTGCACATTCCAAGCCAAATAGCTTTACATTCTTTGAGCATGACCGTAGTCTGTCAACTGACTGTAGAATGTGGAGGTACTTTGTAATTATTTTGTTTTAAGTCTTGGAGATCATGGTCAACAGTGAGAGAGGAGACCTACTCTAGTATCATGTTACATGGATGTTAAGTATCACAACAACCCTGCAAAGTCAATAATCCCATCTGAGAAACAAAGAAATGCAAGTTGTATTAGAATCCCCAAATGGGATTCTAATACAAACAAATCTAACTCCAAGGCCTCAGTTGTTAACAATTATAGTTACATGATTACACTGAAAATTGTTATGGATTGGACTATATACTCTAAAATTTGTATGTTGAAGTCCTAGATCGCCAGAATGTAAATTTGTTTGGAAGTGTTAGTATTGCAGATCTAATTAGTTAAGTTATAATAATTCAATATGACTGAGTTATCTTAATACAGGAAGAAAATCTTGGGCTCAGACACCCACACAAGGATAATGCTTCCTGAAGACTCAAAACATGCTTCCACCAGCCAAGGATCTACTAGTGGCTGAGAAAGAAAACTGAGGTATATCCCCTAGTGTCTTTAGAGGAAGAACAACTATACTGACAATTTAGTTCAGATCTTGAGCCTCCAGATTAGAGAGAATAAGCAATTCAGTTTGTATTCTGTTGTAGGGTCCTAGAAAACTAGTAAAAATACATGTCAGTCATAGAGGCTGACATTTCAGTTGGAATGTGCATTGCGTGAGATAGCACCTGAGCTGAAGGAGAGGTACTCGAACACTCAAGAGTTGGGCTTGAAATGTCTGTTGGATGAGCGAAAACTGTCATTACAAACTTTAGACAGGCTGAGTAGAAAGCTTCTAAATTAATTCCCCTTATCTTGTTGCAGAAAGTGAATTTTAAATTTACCTTGAGAAACTTTTAAGAAAACATATCTCAAAGAATAATTTTACATAATTGTTTTGGGAAGATTTGAAAATTGTTTGAGTAAGACATTCCACCTGAATTTGAAGGTATAGAACTTGAAGTAAATGAGAGGACTACAGAATACAGGCTGATATTTAATATTTGACACCCCTGCCATCTTTGAAACTAGCAATAGAAACATACTAGAATACTTTTAATTGAATTTGTATATACACCCTTGGAACCACCAAATGTATAAGCAATTACAAAAATTTGCAAGGTGAAGTTTGGGTAGAATACAAAAACATATTTAAATGTCCTTAATGATATATACACACATTATTGTTTTAAGGATTTTTAGATTGAGTTTTTATCCAAAAATATTTGTTCGAATAGCACAGATATGCAACTAAATTTCAATAAAAATATCTAAAGATATCAGTGGTTTGTCCCAATAAAAGTTTAATTTTTAGCCATAGTCTAGTGTGGGTCTTATCCTCCTATAGTTTATAACTATGCCACCTGTAACACTTATCTTTGCTGAAAAGGATGGAAAAATGCAATTGAGTCCTAATTATCTTTGATCACTCCTGATTTAAGCCAAAAGACAGAGAAGCTATTGTCTCAGTCTGGAAGACACATAACATCACTTCTTCTCATAGTTCATTGCCCCAGAACAAATCACATGGTCTCCAACCAAGCTACAAATAAGACTGGGTAATGTAGAACATCTGCAATATCTGGGAGCACTAACTGTCTTTGCTATAAAAGTCAATATAGGGAACACTTACATACACTTATTTAATGTACTCTGAAAGGTGAGATGTTTTGTTAGATGATAAACCCAATGAGCAGCATTATCATCCTTAATCTTAATGAAGAGTGCTTTGATGCTGTCCATCATCATGCAAATTAGTACAGCATAGCTTGATTGTCTAAATTAAATGTGTTCAAAAGACTCCCCATTTCTTCTCAGAATTCCCTAAGGAGTACATTTCCTCTGACATCCTCAAAGTTTAATTATTCCATGTATAAAACAAAAAGAAATTAGGAGTTTTCAGAGAGCGAAGGGTGTGGAGAAGCAGCAGGAAAAAAATGCCAGGACTTGGAACAGAGTAAAAAAGATGGAAGAGAGTGCCTCAAAGGGTCTTAAGAGGGTCCCAGGTAAATAGCTGGAGGCAAGACCCCTGGGGAGGTGGCCAGTGACACACCCTCTGTGTCAGAATAGTGATAGCTAATATTCAACTTTGAGTAATCTATTTGTTCTTTACTTCTAGTCTTGACTGGGACCCTAAACAGTACTGAAAGTCTTCTGTCCCAAAGGAAGTCTCTGGTCTTCAGGTTAGGGAGGCCTAGTATAGCTGCAGAAACTTTGGTCTCATGAATTCTAGAGCAAACCCAAAATCTGATCCCATATTTTATAAAAATCTGCTTGCTTTGCAGGTCCCATATTTTATGAAAATTTGCTTTTTCTTCCAAAACAATATTACCGTGGAAATCATCTCCATGGAAATAAAAGTATTGTTCTATATAAAGCCCCATAGAGAGCAGATGATAGAACAGATTTGAAAGTGGGTCCCAGAAGCATATTTTCATAGTTTTTTTCCAACAATGTTCAACAGAAAGGACATTTTTTTCTATTTTCTCATTGTATTATATTTGCACAAATGAACCTAGAGGAAAATCAAAGAAGCTTATCAAGTAACTACCTATGGTGAGAAAAGGCAACTAATAGGGCAAGAGAGGACAGAGCTAGGAGCAAGAATTTCTACTCTACATCATTTCATATATCATAAACTGCGAAGCATGTGAATATATTATCTATTCAAACCTTTGGAAGCAATTAAAGAAAAAGGAAAAATAGACAATAATCACAACTTTGGTTTAAGCTGTTTTGAGAGAAAAAAAATGGACAGACTCTATCCAGAGTGAAGCACTATAGAAAAAGGAGAGTAACCATTAAAAAGAATGGCTGGGGAGGAAGTCAAGATGGCTGATCAGTGAGCAACAAAATACAAAGCCTCCTGGGAGAAACAATTTATATGCCAGAATAAAACACCGTGGAGGAACCCAGACAGAGGGAGATGGATCCTCTTGACACAGGAAGAAATTAAAACATTTAAGAAAGCTCATCAAATACTTGGGGACTACAACTGAAACAGCTAAAAATTATGGGACACAGCGTTTTCGCGGTGACCCACCAAGTTTGCTCCAGCTTGAATCCACGCTGGCAGGCAGAGCCACCCAAACTCATTCCCACCGCCACTCACAGGAAGCACAGCAGCACTGAAGTTGGGGGTTGGTGAGCCCAACAGAGAGCAGAGCCAGTGAAGGGACTTTCATTAATCCACGGTCAGTGCTGGGAATGAGACCGCTGCCGAGGGAAGGGCACGACCAAATGGGCAACATGTTGGAATCGGGCAGGAGGAGCCTGAACTGGGAGTGACAGTGACTCCAGTTGGTTGCTCGCTCACCAGAGCAGATTCCTGGGATTTGCTTGGACTGGGCCACACCCCTGGCCAGGACCCAATGAGCTGTCCCAAATCAATTCCCTGCACCTAGCAAGTACTAACCGGGTGAAGGCACCTGAAGTTTGGCTGGCCCGGTGGGGAGGGGCAGGCATATGCATCTGCTGCTTACACCTCAGTGACAAGAGCAGTCAAGAGAGGGCAGAAGTCCCTCGCCAGCATGCTTTGGAGGAAACATGGCCAACAGGGAAGGGGTTTGGGACCTGCACCGTAACCTGTGTGGAGGAAGCCGGGACCATGACAGGAGAGAGAGGCAGGAGGAGGCCCCCAGCCCAGAACTCTGAGAGCCCTGATCCAGGAGAGGGAAAAACAGGAGAATCTGAGGGTGGCAAACACACAACATCAGACATGGCTTCAAAGGACATTAAGAGATATCTTCGGGACCTTGTAGATGAGCTCAAAACTGAAATATTAAATCAGGTAAAGCAAGATATGAGTAGAGTAATAAAAGAAATGTTCTCAGGAAGCATCTCTCAGGAAGATATAGACAGAAGAAAGGAGGAAAACAAAAAAAGGAGAGAAACATTTGATAAAGAATAAAAAGAAAATATAGAATACATGAAGCAGATTCAAAGAGACTACCAGGAAATTAAAAACTCCATTGAAAGCTGGCAAAATGCCTTAAAAGAAACTAAGGATAGACTATCAAAACTTGAAGACAAGTTTGCAATGTGTGATCATGAAAGGAAAGATCTCTTAAAAATAACAAGGAAATAGACAGTAACAATACAAAGGCTAGAAGGCCACAAAAGAATCTATAATTTAAGAATAAGAAGTGTGAACAAAGAAGCAGGAATACATACAGGTGAATTAATTACAAAGGCTCTTCACAGAAATAATTAAGGAAAACTTCCCAAGCATGGGAAAAGAAAATGACATTCGGTTATGTGAAGCATACAGAACTCCAGCCACCTACAACCAAAACAGAGCTACCCCCAGACATATAATAATCAAGATACCAGAAATTCAATATGAAAACAGAATATTAAAAGCCATCAGAGAAAAGAAACCTATAAAGGTAAGCCCATCAGAATCACGGCTAACTTCTCGACACAGACCATCATGTCAAGAAGAGCTTGGAATGAAGTATTCCAAGCCCTGAAAGAAAATAACCTCCAGCCCAGATTGATGTACCCTGCAAAACTGTTACTAGAAATTAATGGAGAAACAAGATGCTTCCATTACAAAGAAGAATTGTAGGAGTTTGTGACCACCAATCCAACCCTACAGAGAATACTGAAGAACATTCTAGAGAGAGATGAAAAAAATACCAGGATTTTAGGAACAGTGGCAGAAAGGCCTCAATGAATGGGGCAGGCAGTAGAATGAAGGAGAAAACTAGACAAACAAAGGCAGAAAAATAGCATAGCAGAAATGAGGCAGAGAAGGATAACTAGAATTTCTAACATAGATGGCCTTGATACACTATATTGTTAATAGTGCACCAGGATTTAAAACCCACATTACTCACACTATTCTGCTTAGATGTATTATATTCTGTTTCAGTCATTCTATCTGTACTAGATTTGAGGGCACAGACAGTAATCCTGAAAAAAAAACAGGATATAGTACAGTAATCATCCTTCATTTCCTATTAACTTAATCTAAAGCTCTGTAAAACCTACACTGTTTTACCATGACTGATCGTAATAGAATTTGGTTTGTTGGATCACTGTTTTATATTGATAGATTTTATTCAAAGCTGTTATGATTGATAGTATCAAGTCTGAGAGTATAGGCAACTGCACTGAAGATGACAAGATCCACTAGAATATCCACTCTTGTTTGATTATTACCTGCCTTTGAAATTTTATGCTGTCTACAATGTTTTATTTTACTAATATTGCTATTTACTGCTATACTCAATTATACTGCTACATTCAATTATGCCTGATGATATAGACATTCTATTGAAGATAATAAGAAACAACACAGTAATCATTGTAGATCACCTTGTACTGTGGTTTTATATGACTTTTAGGTTTCATGTTTTTAGAGGAATTTGTTTTGTTTTGTCTTGCTCAGTTTTGTTTTTCCCTCTAATACAGAAAGGATAGAAATACATATAGAGATTCATGCATGTGTAGCTATTTATACTCTAACTGTTTAACTATCTACTTTGTATGCTTTAATTTTGTAACTTGAACAACTATTTCTAAGAGGACAATATGTAATTTATTAACTAGTGATTTCTTATTGTTTATCTTTTTTTTTTAAATTCTGTATTAGCATAACCACGTTGCTAAGATGTTACTGGATCATTGAACTTCTTTGCAGTTTACTGTTTGAATGTCCACTTTGTAAGCTTTAATTTTGTAACTTGAACAACTATGTCTAAGAAGACAATATGTCTAAGAAGACAATATGTAATTTATCAACTAGTGATTTCTTACTGCTTATTTTTTTTTCTGAAATTCTGTATTGTTTCTACCCCTTTTTCTGTTTTGCTGTTTTTCTCTTTAAATAAAATAAATGGCAGGGTCTTCCTGTGAGCCAGGGTCTGCCATGGGGAATGGCAAGAAACTCAGGAAGAAGCCAAACCACGCCTTCCCATGAGCCAGTCGATGCGCAGGTTGGGAAACCAGAAGAATGTCTCTCCCTCCTTTCCCCACCTCCAAGCAACTGGCTGATTCAGAGAAACTCAGATGATAATAACTGAGGTGAAAACAGTAGCTTGATGCTTGCATTGTATCATTGACTTGTAGGCCTGGGTCTGGTGGTCTGGACATCTATTCAGACAATGGCAGTGTGCATTGTGGCAACTGGAGGGATTTCCTTCTGTCTTCCTTTTGAAATTCACTATTTTGTTCTATTTTATTGTTTGGTTTTATTCCTGTATCTGGTAACCTGAGAAACTATTTGAAGATAACAACATGCAGTATAACAACCATTGTTAAATTCCTATCATCTTGTTTTGAAAACTTACATAGCTACTGTTGGATTTTTGTTTTTTGTTGTTGTTGTTTTGCTTTTGTTGTTGTTTTTCACATTTGTTTGCTTCTTGTTTTTTCTTTTTCAATAAAATAAAAAATAATGGAGACACACACACAAACACACATAAGAATAATTATTAGGAAATGCAGGAAATTGTGGAGCCAGAGATGATCAAGGGAATTGAGGGCTTCTGGCTCATTTCCACATTCCTTGAAGTTTCAGATATACCCATAGGGGTGAGAATGGTAAGGAAGAAGAAAACAGAATTGGACTTTCCATAGAATGAGAGACAGACATTAAAATTTGAGTAGTAGAGGAAAGGGTGGTTGTAGATGGGTGAGGAGACTTGAGGACCTCAAGTCATAGCTCATACCATTACGGGCATCCAAAGCCATTGCCAATGTGAGGGACTCCTGCTGAGTCTCAATTCTTCCATTTCCTGTAGCACCTCTCTCCTCAAGGTACAGCCCAGACCAGCTTTTGGAAACAGAGGAAGAATTAAGGATTAAGAAATTCTCAGGCTGGTTGACAAAAACTGACTTTAAACAACAGGTGTTACTCAGTGTGTACTTTCAGGGAGGAGAGATGAAAGTGTGTACTTTCATTGAGGGGCCCTAGGATGGAGTGATCAACTACGTCTGGAGAGACTGGGAAATGAAGTTTCATAGTCAAAGGTAAGCTAAGGCTGAACTAAGGCTTGGGAGGTGAATGGAGATACTTTTTTGGGAAGAGTGTTTCTGGCTGAAAGCTCTGTGAAGAGGCATGGAGGGGCCACACCAAATGGAATTTGGGGAACCTCAGGTGATTGCACAAAGTGAAAAATAAGTGAAGTACATGCTGACAGACGAAGTTGGAGAAACAAGAAAAGTAGCTTTAGAAGTCTAAGACATTACCCCATAGAGAGGGGCACTTATAAAAATAACTCAAATGATCCCATAGATCCCTAATAAGGATATGAAGTAGTTGAATCAAAGGACCCTATTTATTTAACAACATTGGCTCCAGTACTGAAAATTCACTGGACTTGTCAGAAGGGCAAAAGACCGGAAATAGTGAAATAAGTTAGATTTTGTTTCCATAGAGAGAAAAAAGTTGGAGAAAGCTCAAAATGAGATATTAACATTACACTTTGCCATTTCACCATGAAGTCTTAAGTAAGTTGCCTACAATTTCTGAAACTTCCCCTTCTCATTTGTCAAATTACCTTTCCTATGTCATTATGAGTATATGTAAACAGTGTATGTAAAGTGCCAGATGCATAAGAAGTACTTGATTAATGGGTAAAATTATTATATTCCAACTTGCAATAAACCAAAGACCTAGACTATTCTCACTTTTGAGAAGCACCTGATTCATTTTGGAGGTTTCTGTTATCTATTGCCACATAACTAATTATCCCAAAATGTGGTGACTTAAAAGAATAACCATGATTCTGTAGTTATCTAGGTGATTTTTCTGCTGGTCTCCCTGGGGCTCCCCTCATGTAGCCACAGTCAGCCAGTAGCTAAAATATAAAAGAAAGTTTAAGATAGTGGTTTCACCCACACATCTGGGACCTTGGTAAGAATGGCAGGAAACTGAAATTTTTCTCCACATGACCTTTCTTTATTCTATAATTGATGTCAGGCCTTATGGATGATGATTAACATTGAAAATAGTAAAAATAGAAGCTTCATGGTCTGCTCTAGGTATTTATTGCTATGAAACAAACCATCCTAAAACAACTCAAAGCAAGAATCAATAATTGGGATATATCAAATTAAAACATCTTCTGCACAGCAAAAGAAACAAACCACAGAATGAAGAAACAACCTAGAGAATGGGAAAAAATTATCAGTTACTTCTTGGAGTAGTATATATTATAAAATACATAAAAAACTAAAAATTAGTCTCTTTCAAAAGAAAATAACCAATCAAAAAATGGACAACTGACTAAAATGAATAGACCATTCTCAGGGTCAATAAATACATAAAAATATGTTCAACAGCTCTGCTCATTAAAGAAATGCAAATTATAACAACACTGAGTTTTATCTTACTTCAGAAAGAATGGCTATCATTAAGAAATCAAACAATAACAAATACCAACAAGGATGCAGGGGAAAGGAACCCTTCTATACTGTTTATAGAAATGCAAACTAGTATAACCACTATGAGAATCAGTGACCTAAATGTTCAGAATCGCTTGAAGGGATAGAGAAAATGTGATATTTATAACAGTGGCATACTACTGTGCTATAAATAAAGGTAAATTTGTTTTATTTGTGGAAAAGTGGATGCACCTTGAGACCAAAATGTTGTCAAATAAATCAGACACACAAGCTTAAATACTACAGGGTTTTTCTAATATGAGAAACCCAAAATACAAATAAAAAGCCAAATAAAAGATAGATAATAGGAAAATGGGAGATAGATCTTTTGCAAATGGGAAGGGACCAATCCATGAGGGTGGGGTATATAAAAAGCATTGAGATGTGTCCTGTACATGTACCAACTCCCCATGATGAGTGCAATCATTATGTGCTACAAACAGGTACTAATAAAAACTTTTGGAAGAAGGTAGATTATATTGAAAAATTTTTAAAAGCTTCTATAGCAAGAAAAAGAAAAGTTAGGTAATATACTACTGAAGCATTATAAAACCCAAAGAGCAAGAGGATCACTCAATGGGCAAAGCACAAAAAATGACAGAACTCTCCAAGAAAATAAAAGAAAAAAAATTCTAGCACGTTAATTTTCAAATTAAGTGTCAAGAATACTACAAAGAAATCAATATGCAAACATCAAATAATGAAAGGTTTGAAAACTATCATCATGGGTTTTATTTAATGGAAATCATGCCAGATAAGTTGAATGAGCCCATCACTGATATCTGGTGAGAAAACAGTTGCAGACTTGGTCACTGGGTTGTCTAAAGAATTCCTTTTTGGGGGGGGTGCACCTTGATGAAACTTTTATTAGAAAATTAGCCCGGTACTTCTGTAGAAAGAGAAAATGATGCATCTTAAATTCCATACTCTTTCCTCAGTGTACTGTGCTTGCCTTCTGTCCTTCCCTTTTTCCACCTCTTGGGTGAGAAAGGCAGGTAGGAAGGAAAGGAATCTAATGACAGCATTACGATAGGTAATAGGGAGAGGAGATTGGAGCTTCCTGTGCATAAGACATAAAAGAACAACCAAAACAGTTTGTTTTATGTAGAGAAAATTGAGGTTGTCTTTGTCTTCAAATTACAAATACAAATTGAAGTAGAAGATTATAAAACTGCACATATCTTTCAAAAGAGGACTTTCTTAGAAGAATTGTTTCTACAAAGTTCTGAAGGCTAGAGACTCTACAGGGTTTACAATGTTCCTTTTTTGTTTTGCCTACTCATTATGCAGCTCTGTGTCTATAAATGATGCAGCACTATAAACCCTTTTTGGGAAAGAGGCAGAAATGGCAATATTTATTTTAGGTACAAGGAGCATAAGCACATTTTTAAAAGGGAATATAAAGTAATATACAAGGTTATTTGACATTCATTGACTAAAACAATGGGGTTCACTTAATCATCCATTCAGCAAATATTTGTGAAATATATAATATGTGCTATTCTAAATACTGGGAACACAGCAATAAGCAAGACAAACTTCCTACCCCCTTGGGCCTTGCATTCCAGGGGAGGGAATAAGACAATAAACAAAAAGACATATAAAAAGTAAATAGGTCTTATGAAGAAAGATAATTCAGAGTAAAGAACAGAGAACAGATGTGAATGTCTTTAGGTAAGGTGCTCAGCAGAGGCCTTCTGATAAAAGAGACTAAATGAAGTAAAGTAACTTCCAGATGCAGGTTGTCAAATTCAAAGGCCATGGGACAGAGAGCATGACCTGCATTGTCCTATCAGGACCCTCTCAGGACTTCTTGATTTCTAATTTAGTGTTATGCAGTTACTAAAATTCTTTGTAATTTTAGAACAAGAGGCCTTATGCTTTCATTTTACACAGAGTTCCTTCTTTTGGAGGCATGGCACGTGGCTTGAAGCATAACAGAGAAGTAGCAGGTGTGGCCAGGATTGATCACGTGATGAGTGGAGGTGTGCAAGATGCAATGAGAAAGTTGACGGGCAGAAAAGACACTAGGGACACTTAGGATTGGTCACAGTCTCAGATAGTCTTCTTGGTGCTTGATAAAATACTCATAGGTTGCCTGGCAAATAAATTGCTGATTTCAGATCCATCAATTCCTTGGCTTTTGCTGTAAGCTAAAATGTTACTACTATAAGAGAGTATTTAGGATCAAACACGTGAAGTCCCATCTCATAGCAATCTTATTTCTAGCAAATGATAAATTTGGTAGCAAGTACTAGAGAAAGTGCACAATCAGCTTACTAACAATAGTGATCAAAGGGTGTTCCGAATGCTAATGCCCAGCACCTCACTCTGTCTTTCAGCACTCATCATGGACTAATTGCTTTCTGCTGAGAGTGTCTGGCAGTTTGCATTTCAGAGTCATAAAGATACCGCCCACTGGCATGTTCCAATTGATCTGACAACCAATTACGGACCATACACATTTTTATTTTTCTTCATCAAAACTGTTCCTTGTTCCTCTTGTACATGATTCCATAAGCCTCCATTTTCCTATTTGTAAAATGAGAATACCAAGAACACCCACCTTAGAGCAATATTATGATCAAATTATACAGTATTTTCAAAGTGTTTAGTATATTTGTTATGCAGCATCAATACTTGTTAGATGGTTCTGTTATTGTTTTTGGTATTATCACTATTACGCTGATCTCATGAGAGAGATGTAAAGGTCCTACTCTCCTCCACCCTGACTTCCTATGGATGTCTGTACAATTGGTTTCACCCCTGTCAAATTTCACCCAGGTACAGGTAATGGTAGCTTTTACTGCCATACCATCCCACGTTATGATGCTGAAAATCTTGCCTTTCTTTGGGAGTATTTTGAGGGAAGGAGGATCCTGTGAAAACCCAGTACCTCTTGGACCACTGATTGACATCTTTTCAATAGATTTTTGGTTACACTTTACTCTTTAGTCTGGTTTGATGTGTGGTATATTACTATGTTTGTGGTTGTTACTTGATAACATCATTGTTTTTATTTGGTCTGCAGCCCAAATTTCAGTCCTGTTCACCCCATATCTATGTTTCCAGAACCATTGTCAGAACTACTTAATGGGGCTTGCTTAAACTGGAATCAGAAAAGAGGTTGTATCATGATGTAGAATAAACAAAGTTTTAAATTTAAACAGACCTAAGTTCAAATCCCACTACAGTTACCTGCTAGCTTTATGAGTTGAATCTGTTACAACACATTTCTGTGAGACAGTTTTATTAGTAGTAAAATAGATAAAATTAATTCATTTAAAATAGCACAGATAATTTTGTAGATAATTTTGTATATCATTATTATGTAGGTGAGACTTTATTATCTCATTTTTTACTACTTCTTAGGAAATTGCTTTTCCTGAGATCATTTGTTTCTAGGTACTTGACCTCAGTTTACAATTTTATTACTAGTCGCTTATTTGATTACCTTTAGTTAAGTTGAATTTGTGCCTGACCATGAAAATACCCTTGTTTCTTGGTCGAAGTTTCTACTTTGCTGATTGTGACAATTCAGTCAACTCATTTTGCCTTTTGTAAATAAATGTAGTATTTCTGTCTCCATACTTTTCCCAGGGAAAATGTCACCTAAAAATATGTTAGTGAGCACTTTGATAGTAGTATACATTTTTTAAAACAGAAGTTATTCATTTTTCAATTAGGAAGAAGCTTATTTATCTTGTAGTACTCAACTACCTTTCACGTTTAAGAGACCAGCATGCTAAACCAGGCATGGTGATACACACCCATTATCCCAGCATTCTAGGAGACCAAGGCAGCATGACCTCAAGTTCAAGCACAGCCTGGCAACACAGTGACTTAGAGAGACTTGTCTCAAAATTTAAAAATAAATCACTGAGTTCAGAAGCGTGGGATTTAATCCCCAGTACTCAGGGGAATAACTTCCAGCATGCTATCTTTATTACTAAAAGCCTCTATCTATGTCTCTACACTACGTAACAAAGCTATATGGTTTATAATTGATTAAATGTGGTCTTCCTACTCATCTCTGTTAGGGCCTTGGTCAAAAGCCAAATCTTCCTGTTATGGTTTATATGAAGAAACTGGGTTCAGTTATATGATTCAAGTGCTAGAACTTTTTCAGTTGTTCTCAATTTGAGGAACAGGATTAGCAGGATAGCAGGTTAGTGAAGAAGAAAAGAGGGAGAAGGGATGCTGGGGAAGGAAAGGTAGGCACAAGCGTGCGCGCACACATGCACGCAAACACAGTATTGGGTGATGTGAAAGGTCTTTCTCCTTCAATGTTTTTAAGTTTTGGATCCTTGCCTTTTTATTCTACACAGAAGATAACTGGCTTTTCTAAATGCTGGACCTTTTTCCAAAGGTAGTAGAATTGTATTTTTAGAAACACAAGAGCCCTTTTGAGCTCCAGAACCTAATGGAGAAGGGGGTGGTGTCTACGGCCTTCAAGTGAGACTCAGGTACTGTCTGGAGCAATGCACAATTAAATAAACTCCTGTTAGTGTTGCTATGTACCCCCTGTGGTGATCAGTTGGGGAGACCTACCTAACTGTGCTCCTGAAACTACTGTGCAAGTGTAGGGATCTCTCTAGCAAACAGGCTCCCAGGAACTGCAGAAAGGGAGCCTTGAGAAATTTTAAATTTCCCTTGTAGTTCCACTGGTCTCTGGGTCTCCCACTCTAAGAATGGTCATTAGGAAGCACCCAGAAGTCTCATGCTCACCAGGGACCATGAGCACATCCAAAGATGTTCAGCATCATAGCTCATTAATAAATACTGTCCAACACTTGCTATGCAAAGATTTATCTTCTGATTTTTCCCAACTATTCATAAATAAAGAACACTTTTATTTTATGGGCCACACAAAGATCAGTGATGGACTAGAGTTTACCAACCCTTGGTTTGGAGAAAAGATCATGATTATTATCAAAAGTAATTCACAACCTATTCAATGCATGTGCAACTTTCTCTCTGCTATTAAAACACTCCTGTGGTATGCCTATCTTTAAAACTAGTTGGATGTTTTGTGGTGGTATGCAGCACTTTTTGGGGTCCTAGAAGTGATACTAATAACAACTAGCATTTAGAGAAATTAATAATCCCCAAGCTCTGTCTTAAATGATTTCTATGCATCGCATATCTTACAATGTCTTTATTACAATCCTGAGGTAGGTGCCATTACTACTGTCATATTTCTGGTGAGAAAATTGAAGTTTTAAAAGGTGAAATACTTGTTTTCAATGACTCAGTTGTAATGCCTGAACAAGAAATTGAATTCAAGCAGTCTACCACCAGTACTCTTTTGTTATTGATAAAATTTTAAATTAATTATGTAAAGTAAGATAATTCACTTGAACCATCCAACAAATATATATACAATACAAATAATATCCAAACTAAATAACTCCATCCTTTATTCATTAACAAAGCAATATTTTTTTCTCTCCAACTGATTTATTCTGGATTGTGAATATATTTAATTCAAGAAAATCTGAGGGTTTATAACTGATTAAATGTGGTCTTCCTAATCATCCTCTTAGGGTCTTGGTCAAAAGCTAAGTATTCTCTCATTTTCGTTTATATGAAGACACTGGGTTCAATTTTATTACTTAAATTATTGCACTTTTTTCTCTCTTCAGAGGCTCTCATAGCTGTAATTTTATTTTTGCATAATATACAGTTTTGCCAATCCAAAAGAGACAAGAAACCTAGCCACAGTTGGGCCAGAGATTAGGCTCAGTGGCATGAGCACCTGCTTGGCAAGCACTAGGTCCTGAGTTTGATCCCCGGTACCCACCCCAAAAAGAATCTTACTACCCTAGCCACAGTAATTGCAGAGAGACTGTGGGATCAGCACCATGTAACAGAGGGGACCTAGTTGTGGATTTCAGAGCCTTGCTGTCCCTTGCATTGTGTGGTATAAGCACAGTGCCCAGACCTATGAGCACCTCAAGGGTCTGCAGAACAGTTTGGTGCCTGAAAAAGAAGCAAATTACTGGGCCAACAAAGAAAGATAAATAAAAATTAACAAACACTGAATTAAAATATCTATATAGGACCTTGTCTTAAAGCATGTGGTCAGTTGAAGCTAGGCTTGCATTAGGTTAAATGGAAAAGATATTTTACATGAGAAGTAGTTGTCTTTCAGTGTGTTTCATGTGATGGGAAGAAAAGCTGACAAGGGAAGAAGCTCAGTCTAGTGATCCCCGAAGCCAGCTCCAAGCTGCTAGGGGGGCTCCTCCCTGTGGCTTCTGCAGCCCAGGTTATGAACACATTTTTTCTTTTCCATAGCCCAGCCTCTAAACACAGTATGTACAAATACTGACTTCTCATCTACCTGCTCACAGCTGTTTTCCTCTCAGAACCCAGCAGCTTTCTTCTGCTCTCATCCCATCTCCTTTCCTATCCAAAGAAAACCCATCTGATGATGCCGACTGCATTTTAGGAGGGACCAAGAGGCTGCAAATTCAAAATTTATGTCAACCAAATACAAAGGGAGAACAAATGTTAGAGGCAGATAAAAGATAAACTATTCAAAATTACACTTTTCTCTGAGTTCACTGAAAAGAAAGATTTGTTCTGGTATTGTCTGGACAGTTGAATGCAGATGTCTTATGCTCCAGGTGAATGATTTGGGGATGACAATGGGCAATGTATGTACTACTGTTGCCCCTCGATTGACATGTTTTGAAACTTCATTGTGTTTTTTTTTTCTTTTTCTTTTCTTTCTTTTATTCTTGAAATAAAACAGATTTGGAATAAATAAATAAATAAAATTACACTGAACTGAATTCATGCAGTACTTAGGAAATAAATTACAGGATAACATTAAGTTTATACTTCCATTGATATAAAAATCTATCTAAAAGTGTCTTTGTAATTAGCTCTGTATTTGCTGATATTGAAGAATGCTCACAATATATTTAGTAAAAGAGATTGCAAACTGATATGGGCATATAATTCTATTTTTGTTTTAACCATATGAATGCACATTTGTTCAAAGGATTAGAAAATTCTGGAAAAATGAAAAATGTTTATCACTGACATTTTTCACTGATGGTAGGATTATAAATATATTTTTCCCTGGCTTTCCTATATGAAACAAATTACCACAAATTTTAAACTTATGAAAAATACTCATGGTCTAGTCCCCAGGAAACACTTTATTATATGATACAGGGAATGGGATTTGTTTATTTCAGGGGAAAGTGAGTAATGATATTTAATGTCAGTTAACAAGTTTTTAAAGAGAATTTCACTAAGCCTTGGAAAACTTTGGATCCGTTTTCTGGCTCAGCCATGGACCATCCGCACCTCTTGGGCAAAGCACTCAGAGACACAGTTTACTACATAAAAAATAAAGATGTAAAAAGTACTTAACCTTAAAAAGTTTTTTTCCAAAACTAACATTCCTTTTTTCCTTTTTTTTTTTTTTTTTTGGTCTTTCTTCGAGATACATTTTTTTCTATATATCTCAGGCCAACCTCAAATAGACTACTTACCCCGGGTTGACCTTGAACTTGTCATTCTCCTGCCTCCCAAGTACTGGAATTACCCCAGGCATGCACCACCATTACTGGCTCCCAAAACTAACATGATTTCATGTTCCACACTCTATAATTACCAGTAAAATGGACCAACCTTTCGTTCTCCTTTCCAGGTATCTGCTGAAATGCATTAGTTTATTTTTCCACTCCTGTATCCATGCATGTATCCATTTGTTCAAATAACATATACTGGCAAGTTGTTATGTCTTTGGAACTTACTGAAGCATGTCTTATCATTTTTGATACAATGTTCTCTTGGTTGATCTCTCAGGGAATAATAATTCATGAGTTTTCCTAGCTTTTATATTTTGAAATAAGTTTAGGTGTGTTAAAAATCATTATTTTCTCTCCTTTACTATCTTAAATATGTTACTCTATTGCTTTATGATATAAAAGAAATTTGTTACAAATATGATTTTATTTTCAGCTTAGCTGTTTTAGAACAATTCAAAAATACTCAGACAGTGAGGATTCATAAGGCCAGGATTTAGGAAAAAATGAATCTCAGAGAGTTGTGTCTGATACATGCTATTGGTTTAAGGTTTGAAGCATTTGCATGTTTGAGAACAACGGCTGAAAGATGAGAATTTGAGCAAAACTTTTGATACATTCAAGCGGTTGGGGAAAAAAATTGAAGTTCAAAGCTATCCAGGATGGAGAGGATCAGTTAAACATCTTCCACTTTCAACTGGTTCTAAAATAGGGTAAACTGACAATAGAGTAATCCTCTTGCTATGGTGATTCAGACTAGTTCTGAATTATCATAATCTTTAACTGATAGTCATCTTATTTCTGAGTTTCTTGGTTCTAATATATGCCATTGTTTTATAGTTTCTATTCTCTTAATTTTTTCTAGACAATTTTGTTACATTAATTTTCATGTTTCAAAATTTTTCTGATGTACATTAGTAGTTCTTCACTGGTTCATTTATTTAGTTCATTTTGCTGTAATAATATATTTATTTTGTATTGTTTATGTATTAACAAAACCAGGCATCATATACTTTTAAGAAGTAGTTCTCTTGGTGCTGAATGTGCTGTAAAACCCTTTTTCCCCTGCGCACTCCCTCCTCAATATTATGACAGGATGATAGCTAGCTAGTTGTATAGATAGATTATAGATAGATAGATAGATAGATAGATAGATAGATAGAGATAGACATATGTGTAGTAGCATTCACATTCAGAGATATCTTCTGTGGAGCTCTATCTCACCTACCAGTGTTTAGTCCTTTTCTTTCAGAGTTCCTGTCCCACTCAATCTGGATTCTCTTTACAAGATTACCTGATGCTGGACTAAGTCACCCCATCACCTTCTGATCTCTCCATGGTTCCTTGCTATATAGCTGAGACCTTTTAATTTTACCCACCCATGAATTAGAACTTGAAGTTCTCTCCTTTTCATTGTTTTCTTACAATATTTACTTGCTGTGCCTTCCACTCAAGGTGAGATACTCTCTGTCTGAATAGAGCTGGCCATTTATGTGTGGCAGCATTCACAATACCACCAAAGCTCCTGTTCTTTCATCTCCACTGCCCCTGCTCAGCTGCCAACCCTGTGCATATGCTATATGAGTCCTGCTGTGTTCTGTGGCTTGGGTGGGGCAAAAGTCACTGGTGTTTTCAGACTCATGGGAGATGCTTTTTCAGTTGGTTGTTTAGAGGATGTGCAGAGTAGAACTTTTACTATTCTAATTGTTCAGTATGTTTTTAGGAAAGCACTTAGGTAAATTCGAAAGCCATGTATCATGATGTTGTTCTGACCTAACACCAAGATGGGCTTATTTTTAAATCATGGACCCATAACTCAAGGCAACATGGTAGGGGATTCTGCATCATTCTCTTGCCCTGACCAGATTCTAAGATTGTTCATAACTTTTTTTTCCTTGTAGAAATAGATGTTCAAGTTACAAAATTAAAGCGTACAAAGTGGACATTCAAACAGTGAGGCTACAAACAGTTCTGTTCAATGATCCAATAAAAACAATCCTACACACTTAAACATATATGCAGTTATATCCTTTAGAGTACTTTCTTTTCCTCCTTTTGCTTTTTAAGTCCATTATTTGTTTAGTTATATCATGTTTCCGCTTGCTCAGTACCACACTGATCTGTTTTGTTGCTGTTATTGGCTTTTTAATCACCTTACATAATTCTATTGTGTTTTGTTTTGTTTTTTGTTTTTTTTAGTTTCTCTTCATTTATGCCCCATGGATCAGCTTTGGTGGAGTTGGGAGTTTTTGGAGGTATTTTGTTACCTTGGTTTTGCATGTTCTATAATTTTTTTCCTGTTTTTTTTTTTTTAATTTTGAAGGTAGTGAAATACAACAGAACAAGACAGAACAAATTCAACTGAGAGAGTGCAGTGAAATTGGTACAGAATGCCACAACAGGTTCCTGGGATAACAGTAACAAGTGCCATAATATATCTCGTTGTCTTCACAATAGTTGTTCTTTCAATCAGGTTTAGCAAAGTCAAACCACATACAGAACATTATAGAACTTATCAAAACAAAATTGAATAGAGCAATACAATTAATCAGAACAAAGCAAAACAGTGATAACAATATTTGCCTTCAAAGAGGAGGTAGAAGGAAATCCCCCCTATTTACTATATTGCATATGGTCAACCTCCCAAGAGATGCTCAGACCTCTGCCTCCCATTTGCTAACAGTGGGGGGATGTTTGATTCTCAGCCCGCTTGTTTTTCCAGCACCCTAAGTTCCAACATGGCACGGATCTTGGAAGATTCTGGCTGGTTCTCCCCCTGGGGCGGCTGCCACTTGCTGGAGCCATGGCTCCTTTCAGGGAGGTGAGCTGGTTGCTTGGTTTCCCAGCACCCTAAGTTCCAGCATGGCATGGATCTCAGGAGATGCTGGCTGTTTTTTGTTATTAAGTTTTAACACAGTTTCTGTTCAACTTAGTTAAGCATTTTTTAACTTCCCTGATTTATTCTTTTGTAATATAATCAGCCTTTGTCTCAGAATTGCTCATGTTCTGAAATTGCTTTCATTTTCTTCACCCCTTTTCAATTTTCAGCTTCTTTCCTTAGCTACACTCTGTTAAAGTACACATATGTAATTTCTTCAATAAAACCATTTTCTTTAAATTCAGGCTTCATTTTAGAACTGTTGTAACACTAAAATTATAATATTTTCTTCCTAGGTTTGTTTCAAACTGTCCTTTATGCTTCATGAGAATGTCAGAATGTTTGCTTTAATGTTCTAAGGACTTGCTAAATTGAAAATGGTTTCCTCAAATTACTGTTGCATTAACTTTGTAGTATTTCCTTTCAAATAAAAATTGGCATATCCAAGCTTATTACCCTCATACTGTTAGATCTAAAATATTGTTCTGATGAATAAAGTGAAATTACACTTCTTGGAAATTTTTGAGTCCTTTCTATGCCTTAGGAAAAGAATGCCCCTTTCTTCTCTAAAGAAAAGAAATTAAAAGGGGCCAGGAATTTAGCTCAGTGGCATAAACACCTGCCTGGCAAGAGCAAGGTCATGAGTTTGATCTCTGGTACCCCCCCAAAAAAAAGAAAGAAAAAAAACAGAAATTACAAGGAAGGTGGGGTGGAAGAGGGGAGAGTGTTCTCTAATCTCGACTTATCTAACATATGGCTCTACCCCTGACTCTCCTTGGTTGAATTCAATCAGCAGTCCAACATTCTGTGACTACCTCCTATGTGCTAAGTCTCATGTTGAGTACAAAGAATAAATAATCAACCTTTGGGGGGACATTGAAATTAGATATAAGTTTTAGAATTCTGACTATTTAGCAGAAGACAGTCTGAGTTAGTTATTTAATTGCTTTGAGTCTCAATTTCCATTTTTTTAGTATAATAATTTCTACATGATAAAGCTGTCATAAAAGTTTTATATAGAGAAAAATGTTTATAATATATACTTCATATATATGTATAGACATGTGTGTGTATATAGTAGTAAAACACAGTGAGTGCTCCATATTTGTGGGTTTCATATCTGTAGATTCTTGACCATGGATTAAAACTATTTCACAAAATTGTCATTTCTACTGAACATGTTCAGATATTTTTCTTGTCATCATTCCCTAAACAATGCAGTGTAACAGTTCTTTACATAACATTTACATTGTATTCAATACTATAAGTAATCTAGAAATTTAAAGCATATGAGAGGATGTGCAGAGGTTTTTTTGAAACTACTTCATCATTTTAGATAAGGAACTTAAGCATTTCCATATTTTAGCACCTGGGAGATCCTAGAACCAATACCCAAGGAGCACTGAATGATAGCTGTATATACATATATGCATGTGTTTTATATATATTTTACAATAACTATATAATGTAGATATAAATTAAGTATAAATTTATTTATACATTATTTATGTATGTGTGTTATCAGGCATTCAGTAAATGTTTGTTCTTTTGGGATAATGTACTTGATATTTGTTAATACTTCTTCCTCTTTTTTCCCCCCAATCACAAAATAGCTATTATATGGCCTATTGATTTTCTTAATAAAATGAATTTAAACTTATTGTATCTTAAGAATATTTTAAAACATTCTATTTCAAACCATCTGAATTGAAAAATATGTTGAGACAACCAGCATAGGTTCTAAAGCCACAAACTCCTAAGAGGTTCAGGGAGTTTTTGAACCTTCTGAAATTGTATTTGGATAAAATTTGTCAGTGACTTAGGCACTTTCAGAAGGAAGCAATTCATCACTATTACCAGATTTTTAATGGTATTCAGAAGAATAAAAAAAGTCAAGAATCATGAGGTTGTTATAAAATCATAGCTGTAACTCAGTGGATGGATGGTATACTTTTGGAGAAAAAAACCGTCTGTGTAAGTTTCTTTTCACATTGCTTGTCACAGATCCAAAAAGATTCAAGAACTTTTCTTTAATGACTGTAATAATGATATTATTTCCTTTACTTATGGAGTCAGGTATAAAGCTAAAACTGAAAAATAAAATGAGAAAGACTAGAAGGAAGCAGACCAACTACCAAGTGTAGTAAAAGAGCAGAAAAAAAAGAAAAAGAAAAAGACCAAAAAGAGAGGAAACAGAGGAGGCAGAAACAAATAGATTGCAAAAGAAATAAAAATTCAAAGCATAAGTGCGGGGAGAAAGGAAGAGAAAGTGGTACACTTGTTGGACTGTAATGGTTTGTTCCCTCTGTCCTGTCCTCCTCCCCCAATGATCTCTTCAAAGAAAAAGAAGTTTTACAAACTAAATGAAGACACATGAAATTCTATTTTTAGCTTAATTTGATTGTCATGCCTTGTCAGAAGTCACTGTTTTTCCACCTTAGTTTTCTTTATCTGCAATCTTACAATAGTTAATGTTAGTAAAGTAGAAGAAGGTTCATGTCTCCTTATGGGAAGTATTCCAAAAATTCTTTTTAAAGCAACCCAATTCAAATAATACATTTTATTTTACAAATGATGTCATCAGATGTTCATAAAAACACACTCAAGCTATCATGGAAGAAAAAGGAACTAACTTTTCAGCCAGAAGCTCTTAGCTTGGCAATTCGGGACATAACATTTGTTCTCATTTCCTTTCTCTATACCTTAGAAAGATTTTTACTCAGCTATGTTCATAAATTGGGGGATAGGTCTCTACCTCAAAGTAGAAGGCAGCACAGCCATAAGTGGTCATTTGTACATAAGAAGCAAAGTTAAAGTCCCAGATCCTTAGTCCTTAGTCTGTCCCTCGCTTCTTTCCTGCTCCACTGTGTTCTCTCCCCAAGGACCATTCCACATTTTATGTTGAGAACTACAACTCCAGGCTCCTCATGGAAAAGCAACTTTGCTTCTTCTGAACTCTGAATGTTTCTTTCTCTTCTGTTTGTGTATCCTGTTTTACCTTCCATCTAGATCTTTCAATCATTGACTATACAATGTGTTATTTCTTTGTCTGACTTCTACTGTCAACCCCTAAGCCTTGCCATTTTCCTAGTCAGGTATTTTATTGACGAAATCTGATGTATAAGGATACATATAGTGTTGTCTTGATTGGTAAGTATATTAAATAATTGATGTAAACAGGGAATATTATCCTGTCTCTCATGAAAAAGAGACCAGACTCCTCTTCATAGTAAGATGTATGTAGAGAGATATTTAGGCAGAAAAATAAGCTAGTCCTTATATCTACTACCCAGGATCTATTCAGCAAAAGAGAAGTCAAGTTTAGCTCAAATTAGAAGATAGATTTGGCTTTAAATGGGTTTAAAAGGATAAGAATACACATACAACATAATCTTAGGTAGAAAAATGGAACAAGAGGGCATGTGTCCAAGTACTTGTTCAAAATAGCTGCAGGGACTGTATCAGAGAAATTAGCCCCCAGGACTAATGTTTAAGAGATGACATAGCTGCTGTGTACAAGATAGTACTGATCAGCAGAGATAATTAATATTGAAAGAAAAATAATAAACTATAATAAAAAAATCTACTTTTACATAATTTAAACAACTATTAAGATTAGTAAAAAGTAATGGGGAGGAGGAACTAAAGATGGCCAATCAGTGGCCAAATACAAAGCCTTCCGGGAGAAACAACTCATATGCCAGAATGAAACATCCTGGAGAGATCCAGACAGAGGGAGATAGATCCTCTTGACACAGGAAGAAATTAAAATGGAAAAAGCTCATCAAACATGCAGTCTTGGAGCTAAATTGGAACAACTAAAATTACTGGACACGGTGCTTTCCGTTGAGACCCGCCAAGTTTGTGCAGGCCTGAATTTGCACCAGCCGGCAGAGCCGCTCAAACTCGTTCCTGCTGCCACTCACAGGAGTCACACCCATGCTAAAGTTGGGGGTTGCTGAGCCCAATGGAGAACAGAGCCAGCAAAGGGACCCCGCCCCACAGGAAGGGCATGACCAAAGGGGCAACATGTTGGAATCAGGCAGGAGGAGCCTGAAGTGGGAAAAACAGTGACTTCAGTTGGTTGCTTCTTCCCCAGAGCAGATTCGTGGGATTTTCTTGGCCTGGGTCACATGCCTGGCCGGGACCCAGTAAGCCATCCCATATTGATTACCTATGCGTAGCACACACTAACCTGGTGAAGGCCCCTGAAGTTTGACTGGCCCAGTGGGGAGGGGCCAGCATATGCAGCCCCTGCTTACACCCCAGTGACAAGAGCAAACAGGAGAGGGCAGAAATCCCTCACCAGCATGCTTCAGAGGGGCCATAACCAACAAGGAAAGGGGCTGGGACCTCCACTATACACCTGTATGGAAAAGACCAAAACCATGACGAGAGAGAAGTAGGAGGAAGCCCCCATCCCAAAACCCTGGGAACATTGATCAAGGAGAGGGAAAAACAAAAGAGACTGAGGGCAGCAAACATGCAACATCAGACATGGCTTCAATGGACATTAAGAGATATCTTCAGGACCTTGTGGACAAGCTCATGGCTGAAATATTAAACCAGGTAAAGCAAGATATAAGTAGATTAATAAAAGAAATGCTAAGCATCTCTCAGGAAGACACAGACATAAGAGGGGAGGAACACAAAAAAAGAGAATCATTCAATAAAGAATATAAAGAAAATATAGAATATATGAAACAGATTCAAAGAGATTACCAGGAAATTAAAAACTCCATTGAAAGCTGGCAAAACTC
Organism: Hydrochoerus hydrochaeris; assembly: GCA_004027455.1. Taxonomy (NCBI): domain Eukaryota; kingdom Metazoa; phylum Chordata; class Mammalia; order Rodentia; family Hydrochaeridae; genus Hydrochoerus; species Hydrochoerus hydrochaeris. The sequence continues at coordinate 91,386 of PVLA01002722.1, read as the reverse complement.
CTTAAAAGAAACTAAGGATAGGCTATCAAAACTTGAAGACAAGTTTGCAATGTGTGATCATGAAAGGAAAGATCTCTTAAAAATAACAAGGAAACAGGCAGTAACAATACAAAGGCTAGAAGATGACAAGAGAATCTACAATTTAAGAATAAGAAACATGAACAAAGAAGCAGAAACACATATAGGTGAATTACAAAGGCTATTCATGGAAATAATTAAGGAAAACTTCCCAACCATGGGAAAAGAAAATGACATTTGGTTATGTAAGGTATACAGAACTCCAGTCACCTACAATCAAAACAGAGCTACACCCAGACATATAATAATCAATATACCAGAAATTCAATATGAAAACAGAATATTAAAAACCATCAGAGAAAAGAAACAGATTACCTATAAAAGAAAGCCCATCAAGATCATGGCAGACTTCTCAACACAGAACATCAGGTCAAGAAGAGCTTGGAATGAAGTATTATTCCAAGCCCTGAAAGAAAATAACCTCCAGCCCAGATTGTTGTACCCTGCAAAGCTGTCACTAGAAATTAATGAAGAAACAAGATGCTTCTATGACAAAGAGGAACTGGGGGAATTTGTGACCACCAATCCAACCCTACAGAGAACAATGAAGGACATTCTAAAGAGAGAGAAAAAATACCAGGATTTTAGGAACAGTGGCAGAAAGGCCTCAATGAATGGGGCAGGCAGTAGAATGAAGGAGAAAACTAGACAAACAAAGGCAGAAAAATAGCATAACGGAAATGAGGCAGAGAAGGATGGCTAGAATCTCTAACATAGATGGCCTTGATACACTATATTGTTAATAGTGTACCAGGATTTAAAACCCACATTACTGGCCAGGGATTTAGCTCAGTGGCATAATCACCTGCCTGGCAAGTGCAAAGTCATGAGTTCGATCCCCAGTACTGCAAAAAAAAAAAAGAAAGAAAGAAAGAAAGAAAGAAAGAAAGAAAGAAAGAAAAGAAAAAGAAAAAACTCACATTACTCACACCACTCTGCTTAGATGTATTATATTCTGTTTCAGTCATTCTACCTGTACTAGATTTGAGGGCACAGATAGCTATCTTGAAAATAGCAGGATAGTATGATAATCATCCTTAATTTCCTATTAACTTAATCTAAAGCTCTGTATAACCTACACTGTTTTACCATGACTGATCACAATTGAATCTGGTTTGTTAGATTGCTGTTTTGTATTGATAAATTTTATTCAAAGCTGTTATGATTGATAGTATCAAGTCTGAGAGTATAGGCAACTACACTGAAGATGACAAGATTCACTAGAATATCCACTCTGATTTGATTATTACCTGCCTTTGAAGTTTTATACTGTCTACAATGTTTTATTTTGCTAATATTGTTATTTACTGCTATACTCAATTATATTGCTATATTCAATTATGCCTGATGATATAGGCATTCTATTGAAGATAATAAGAAACAACATAGTAATCATTGTAGATTACCTTGTACTGTGGTTTTATATGACTTTTGGGTTTCATATTTTTATAGGAATTTGTTTTGTTTTGTCTTGCTAAGTTTTGTTTTTCCCTCTAATACAGAAAGGATAGAAATACATATAGAGATTCATGCATACGTAGCTGTTTATACTCTCACTGTTTGACTATCTACTTTGTATGCTTTAATTTTGTAACTTGAACAACTATTTCTAAGAGGGCAATATGTAATTTATCAACTAGTGATTTCTTACTTTTTATATTTTTTTTGAAATTCTGTATTTTCTCTACCTTTTACATGTTTTTTTTCTCTTTAAATAAAAAAAATTTTAAAAAGTAATGGGCAGTAACTTCCATTTTTGTAATATATAATTGATACTATGCAGACATATAGTAGCATGCTATAGGAGAAGAGTGAATTTTTTTTAAAATTTTACTTAAAGAAAAAAAAACAGAAAAAAGGTAAAAATAATACAGAATTTCAAAAAAAAAACACTAAGAAATTACTAGTTGATAAAGAGTCTGAATTTTTTGCAAGTAGGTTGCTATTCAAGAAGACTTTGACTTACAGCTCTATTGACACATATTCATCTTTACCAATGACAGCCTCAAATCTAAAGCAAATTCTCAGGAATAGGAGCTTCTGTTTTGGGAGATTCATCCCACTCAACAGACCCAGGAGTCCTCATTAACTTATAAAGAACAGAAATCATTTAGTCTAACTCATATTAGTTTAGAGATAATTGCCCCTTGGATAAAAAAACACACACATATCAGAATAAACATCTATAATGTGTATCTTTATATTTGCTAATCAATATTTGCTGCTAGGGAACTAAAAGTGTGATAATAAATTGAAATATTTATTGAAAAGGCATTGCCTTTTAAAATTTCTTGTCAAATCACTTATCATTATAGCTGTTGTTAAAAATAACTCCATATACTACATATTCATAATGTTTTGGGCCCTTTTCAAACACCTTCCCACTTAACCAACACAACCACTTTAAAATGTTGTCATTATTAATTCTCTTTCACGGTTGTGGACCATGAGACAATAAACCAGCTTATGAATAACAGAGGCAGAATTAAAAGACATTTTGTCAAAGAACAAGAAGCCAATTAGCCCTTCCTGTGTGCTGGCACATGCCACACAGGGCCCAGGAGAAGAAACAAGGCAATTCACCCTTCCTTTGAGTTGGCAGAAGCCATGCTGGGCCTGGGAGGAGTAACAAGAAGAACAAGAAGCCAAGGAGCCCTTCCGGTGATCCAACCAACACACTGGCAGGGAGATAAGAACATGCCCCCACCGCCTCTCATAAGCAACCAGCTGATTCAAAGGACAGGCTAAGTTGATAGCATCTGAGGTACCAAAGCAACTTAAAATTTGTATTGTTTCATTGACTTTGCAGGCCTAACACTAGAGCCTGAGCATCTATTAAAAGGATAACAATATGCAATATAGCAAATGAGGATTTCCTTCTGTCATATTTTTAAATCCAATATTGTTCTTGCTGTTTTGTTTTGTTTTATTTAATGTTCTGTTTTGATTGGTTTTATTCTGTTCTATTTTGTTTGATGGAATTATATCTGATGACATGGGCAGCAATTTTGAAGATAACAAAGGGTATTATGGTAGCCATTGTTGTTTTCCTATTATCCTGTTTTGAAATTCTGTATCCCTTTCACTGTTTTGTTTTGATTGGCTTTATTTTGTTTTATTCTCTTTAAAATATGCTCCCTTTCTTTGGTTTTGATTTGTTTTATTCTGTTTTATTTCATTTGATTTTATTATGGCCTACAGTATGGACAGCTATTTTGAAGAAAACAAGAAACATTATGCTAGCCATTGATGATTTCCTATTATCTTGTTTTGAATACTATATCACTTTCATTGTTCTGTTCTGATTAGCTTTATTCTGTTTTGTTTTATTTGATTTTATTCTCTTTTGTAAAAAAAGACATTTTGTCTAACAATTGGTATTCTATCAGATGTGTGATAATGGAAATTCTAAAAATATATCAGAAATATAGGTAAAAATGAACACTTTGCATACTTTCTATATTATATAGTGTTTCTTGTATCCTTAAACTATGTTTACATATGCAGGTTTTATTGAGGTTTTCCCTATAGCAAAGATAGTCACAAAGAGGGCTGACATACTGTATTTTAAAATTCTGTGATTAAATATGAAAAGTTCAAAAACTATAGCAATCGTCCAAATTATTGATTAGCATGGTGAAATGATTATGAACTCATTTGTGGACAGATGATAAGACCAATAGTTTTTACTAGATCTATCTATCTTAATTTTTCATGTGAAGTATCAATGTCGATGGATTTACCATGCAAGAAGAGCTTACTTTAGGTAAAGAGAAGTAACTAAAAGTTATATCATCTACTAAAGTTAGATATTTTAAAAGGAGCTTGAATTTTCCAAAGGTTGAAAAACAGCTTGCCTCCATCTTTGACTTTTGTCACATATGCTGGGTGTCCCAGAAAATATACTCTAGAATGGATATTAGCATGTAGAAAGTTTATTAGGGTATTTCTTTTCTTTTCTTTTCTTTTTTTTTTTTTTTGTACCAGGCATCAAACTCATGACCTTGTTCTTGCCAGGCAGGCACTTATGCCACTGAGCTAAATCCCTGGCCCTTAGGATATGCTCTTGAGACCATCTGTGAAAGTGTAGTAGGCAGCTGAGTTAGTTAAAAATATTATATGCAGTGAGATAGGGCTAGGTCCTAGGTGCAGACACCTGGCAGCTGCAGGAAGCTGACACCTCCTGCTGTAGACCAGGCCTCAAGAGGAAAGGCCAAAAGAATGCACCCATATCCTGAGGACTGATATCCTAAATAGTTCCCATCCCCCTAGGAAAGAGTCACTGCTCCGTAAGAATGCCTGCTTTCTATGTGACTTGCTTCCCCATTTGTCCCTAATGTAATCAATTTTACCTGAACTATTGATCTAATTGACTGACTATAAGTTATGTCCCACTGTATGCCCATCTGCCTTGTGAGATCCCAGTCTTCCCTTTGAACACATGGTTTTACTCTATAAAAGTTCCTAGAAAAACAAAGCCCTTGGCAGTCCGCTAGGGATCCCTTCTGTCTCTCTTCAGACAGAAGCTTTCTTTCTCTCAATAAATGTATTCTGCTCTTACCTCCATTGTTCCTAAAATTTATTCTTCGATTTTAGAGAACACGAACTCATGGACATAGTAGGTCGGGAGTGTCCTTCCTCTATATCAAAAGTGTAGAGAAGAAAGCAAAATAGGACAAGGGAAGGATCAGGCTGTGATTTAGTCTCAACATAAGCTTTGGTCAATCCCTTAGAAAACTCCTAAATTGTGATGAGACTCAAGAGGGTATCACAATTTGGGAGAGAGAAGCTGGATAACTGGGCTTTTATCCTTATGTATTGACCAGTTACTGGTTGTGGGTTCTCTGAGAAAGGCATGCATTTGAAGCTGAAGTATTGCCTGGACCTGAAAAAGCACCTTGAGAGAGCAAGAGGCCCTTTTTTTCTCCAGAGTTTGCTCTGATTAGCAGTTCAGACTAGATAGAGCATTGTTAATGTTATTAATTGAGGTTACCTGGATTATAGTTTATAGAAAACTTGATTTCCTAGATAAAATAGCAAATGTCACATTGCCTAGTTTACATCATACATTGAATATTAAACTATATGTAAATTTGTGAAAGCACTATTTAAAAAATAATAAAACCTCCCATGTTTATTCTCTAGAGAATACTGTTAAGACACAAATTTTAAAATCATGTCATATCTAGGTGGCACGTCAAAGACTTAGGCAGGTTTTCTTTTCTTCATTTGAAAATCATTGAAAGGATGAAAACAAGCAGTAGTCTGGGTGCACTAATAACTTTAATATGCCCCTTGGATTGTAGGAGATATTTTCTCTTATTAACAGTGCATAGTCTGCGCTGCTCCATGCTCTCGTCTCCTCCCAATATTCTGGGAATTGAGCCATTAGAGTTAAAGCTGCCTAGGTTAAATTCAGACAAGGATAAAGCTGACTAGAAAACCTGGGCTGCAAGGTAGAAACAACCCCACCCGGAATTTAAGGAATTTATGGAATGTACCTTCCCTGGGCATCTACTGCCCATATTAGGAAACACCCTCCTCCGCCCGACTCTAGACCACCCTATAGTCACAACCTCCAATGAATGTAGAAAGCCATTTAAACTAACCAATGCCTTCTGTTTCTGTAACCGCGCTTGCCAAAGCCCTGCCTTCCTTTGTCCTGTAATTTTAAAAGCCGTGCTCCGGCATGCCTCGTGGCTCTCTGTTCCTGCGTGTTCAGTGGGCCCCACCCATGCTTGGACAACAAATAAAACCCCTTGCATATTGCATGAGAGGACGTCTGTTGGCTTCTTCCTACACGCGGCAGGTGTCTCGAAACTCACATTGGAGGTTCCACCGAGATAGGGGCGACCCCTAGCGTCGGGAGACTTCAACAGCCACCTCTTGGGGTGAGTATGGCCGTTTCTACCTCTCTTCTCTGTCCCTCTGTCTTACTTTCCCTTTGCAATCGCCTAGTTTTGTTGTGACTGGCACCAAGACGCGTGAGCTCTTGGTCCAAGTGGCTCGCCTCCGGGCTTTTGAGTCACGAGTCACTCCCCTTGGGGATGCCCTGGGGATCGTAGGCTCTTTTGAGCCTACTTTGTGGTGGGGTCACCACTAGTCATTCCTTAGATCCCGTCTCCTCCTCTGAGGAAGTTTTTTTCTTGTGGTGGAGTCACCGTTCAGTTAGTCATTAAGCCGGCATATGTTTGTTGTCTTGGTCTGTGTTCGTTCGTCTTTGTTTGTTTGGCGCCACTAACCTTATTTTGCTCCACAGCTCCCACCATGGGACAGACAACATCTACCCCTCTCTCTCTCACCCTGATCATTGGTCGGAAATACGAGAAAGGGCTAATAATCTTTCTTTACTTGTCAAAAAGAGTAAATGGCAGATGTTCTGCTCGTCAGAGTGGCCTACATTTCAGGTGGGATGGCCGCCAGAGGGGACTTTCCACCTCCCTCTTATCCAGGTGGTTAAGTATAGTCTTCCGTCCTGGGGGACAGGGACATCCTGACCAACAACCTTACATTGTGGTGTGGCAAGACTTATGTGAAGATCCCCCAAAATGGGTAAGGCCCTTTTTAACTCCGGCTCTACCAGAGCCCACCACTCTCTTACCCGTAAAAGCTCAAACTGCTCGATCCCCAATTCCCAACCTCTACCCCTCTCTCCCTCCTCTGGTTCTGCCCAAATCGCAGTCTGACCTAATCCTATTGGACTCTGGGGTACCTCCTCCTTACCCTCCTCCACCCTCTGTTCCAACGGAGGCAACTGCTGCTGCCACTCCTCCCCTTTCTCCTACCCCACCTTCTCCACCCTCTACCCCTGAGCTGACTCCGCAGGACCCCTCAGTTGATGTGGCAGACTATGGGCCAGCCCAAGGAACCCAAAGTCTGCGAGCCCTGGGCCCTCAAGATGGAACGGCAATCACACTCCCCCTCAGGCCGCATGGACCCATGCTGGATGATGGGAACAGGGGAGAAATGCCAGCACTCCAATACTGGCCCTTTTCCTCCTCTGACTTATATAATTGGAAAAATAATAACCCTCCTTTTTCTGAGGACCCTTCTAGGTTAACTGGGTTGGTGGAGTCTCTCATGTTCTCTCACCAGGCTACCTGGGATGACTGCCAACAATTGCTGGGGACCTTGTTCACCACCGAAGAAAAGGATCGAATCCTCATAGAGGCCAGAAAACTTGTGCCGGGATGGGATGGGAGACCTACACAGCTCCCAAATATCATTGATGACTTCTTCCCACTGTGCCACCCTGATTGGAACCCCAATACTCTGGAAGGTAGGGAGCATCTATCCATTTATCACCAGACTCTAATGGCAGGTCTCAGAGTGGCTGCTAGGCGGCCTACAAATTTGGCTAAGGTAAGGGAGGTCCTTCAAGGACCTACTGAGTCGCCCTCGATGTTCTTAGAGAGACTAATGGAAGCTTACCGTAGGTACACTCCCTTTGACCCTCAAGATGAGGGACAACGGGCATCTGTTGCCATGGCCTTTATAGATCAGTTGGCTTCAGACATTAGGCATAAGCTCCAATGACTAGATGGGTTACAAGACTTAACTTTAAGAGATTTGGTAAAAGAAGCTGATAAGGTATATTACAAGAGAGAAACAGGGGAGGAGAAAGAACAGAGAAAGGAAAAAGAGAGAGAGGAGAAAGAACTAACCAGAGATAAAAAGAGGAATAAGGAATTGATGAAAATCTTGGCCATGGTAGTAAAAGGAGTTCAGGGAAATAGAGATGAGGATAAGCCACGCCGCCCTCCTCTTGACCCCAACCAATGTGCATATTGCAAGGAGTTGGGACACCTCATCAAAGATTGCCTCAAGCTTAAAAGAAAAAGACAAAGAGAACAGGCCTTAGAGGCTCAACAATTCCAACCTAGTGTGCTGGCCTTGGAAGGAGAAGACTAGAGGGAACGGGGCTCAGATCCCCTCCCCGAGCTCAGGGTAACTTTTAACGTGGAGGGGACCCCAATCAACTTTGAAGTAGATACAGGAGCTGTCTTTTCTGCTCTCCAGGCCCCATTAGGACCTCTCTCATCCAAGAGGTCCTTGGTTCAAGGGGCTAACGGGAGCAAATACAGAGCATAGACCACTAAGAGGACTATGGACCTAGGTAGAGGTAAAGTCCAACATTCCTTCTTAGTGATACTGGAGTGCCCAGCTCCCCTTATGGGGAGAGATCTACTAACTAAACTAAGAGCTAAAATAACTTTCGAGCCTCAAGGGCCCCAAGTGACTTTTCTCAACCCCCTGGTGAGCCAACCTATGGTGACTATGCTGGCTTTGGCAACAGATGATGAATACCAAC
>PVLA01002722.1:0-82897 GCA_004027455.1 Hydrochoerus hydrochaeris | reverse complement strand
CCCACGGCACCGGCTATACCCCAGAACTGGTTGATAGAATTCCCTGACTCATGGGCTGAAACAGCTGGACTAGGACTAGCCACGTTACAGCCCCCTGTGGTAATATCCCTAAAGGCATCCGCCTCACCGGTCTGCATCAAACAATATTATATAAGCAAGGAGGCTCATCAAGGGATAAAGAAACACATACAAAAGTTCCTCAATTTGGAAGTGTTAGTACCATGCCAATCGGCTTGGAATACCCCCTTGCTACTGGTCAAAAAGCCAGGAACAGGAGACTACAGGCCAATACAAGACTTACGGGAAGTAAATAATAGGATAGAGGATATACATCCCACAGTACCTAATCCCTACAATCTACTTAGCACTCTTGGTCCCGAAAAGACTTGGTATATGGTACTGGACCTAAAAGATGCTTTCTTTTGTCTATCATTACATAAAGATAGCCAACCTCTGTTTGCCTTCGAATGGACAGACCCTGACACAGGGACATCAGGACAGCTGACTTGGACTCGCCTCCCTCAGGGGTTTAAAAACTCTCCTACCATCTTTGATGAAGCTCTCCACAAGGACCTGGCCACCTTTCGAATCCAACACCCTGCTGTAACTCTGCTTCAGTATGTAGATGACCTTCTGCTGGCCGCAGATTCAGAAACAGACTGTATGTATGGAACACGGGAGCTCTTACGGGAGTTATCCAGATTGGGATATAGAGCCTCTGCTACAAAGGCCCAAATTTGCCAAAAAGAAGTCATCTTCTTAGGATACACCCTCAAAAATGGAAAATGATGGCTCACGGAAGCCAGGAAAAAGACTGTTACTCAAATTCCCCCACCCACAAGTAAGGGACAATTGAGGGAATTTCTGGGGACAGCAGGATTCTGCCGCCTATGGATCCCGGGGTTCGCCTCCTTGGCTGCTCCCCTCTATCCCCTCCTAAAGGGAGATGCCACCTTTACCTGGGGTGCTGACCAACAACAGGCCTTCGATCAGATCAAGAAGGCCCTGTTATCTGCCCCTGCATTGGCTCTCCCCAATACAGAAAAGCCCTTTACTCTCTATATTGAAGAAAAGGGAGGAGGAGCTCGAGGAGTGTTAACGCAGGCCTTCAGCCCATGGAGGCGACCCATAGCCTATTTGTCAAAGAGATTAGACCCTGTGGCAAATGGATGGCCCCATTGTCTAAGGGCCATCGCAGCAGCAGCTATCTTAACTAAAGATGCAAATAAACTAACTCTGGGACAGAAACTGACCATAATAGCCCACACACATTAGAAAGTGTCATCCGGCATACCATACTGGTCCCGTTGGGAACTGTAGGTTAGGCAGATGGGGGCCTGGAGGAAAGCCTCCCTGCAAAACCATATATATAAATGTTACTACCCCTACTGACCCCAAATAGCTAACGGGGATGATTTGGGGAATCAGATATGTAGAAGATAGCACAGATAGAGGAGGACTGATACAAATTAAAAAGGAAGAAGTTCCCCAAAAAGCTATTAGAATAGGACCCAACTCTGTGCTAACTAAAAAGAATCCACCTCCTCAATTAAGACCCACGACCCCTCTAAAACTCAACTATACCCCCCGTAGCTTCACCAGCTCCCCAACTCCCATTCTCCATGAGCTAACAACTCCCGGTGACCAGTTATATGACCTAATCCTGGGAGCCTATTCTACCCTTAATCACTCTCGAGCTGACCTTACGCAGTCATGCTGGCTTTGCCTATCTGCCTCACCACCCTACTATGAGGGGGTAACTATAAAAGAACCATATACTACCCTCTCTTCTGGCTCATCCTGTGACTCGGACAATGACCTTAAACTTACCTTGTCTGATGTTACGGGACAGGGGACCTGTATAGGTAATCCTCCTTCCCACATTAAAACTTTATGTACTACTATTAATCAAGTCCAAGGAAAAGATAAGTTCCTTCAACCTCCCACCAGTTTGAAATGGGCATGTGACACTGGAATCACCCCCTGTGTATCTATGAAAGTTTTCAATAACTCTGTTAATTTTTGTGTACTGGTCTCTATATACCCCTGAATCCTCTATCATTCGGGGACGGAGCTAGAAGATAAACTATCAGACCAAACTAGATACAAAAGGGAACCAATCTCTATAACTCTGGCGGTTCTTGTGGGAATAGCCACCACAGCCGGTATAGGCACAGGGACACCTGCCATTATACGTGGCAACCAACAGACTAGTCAATTACAAGCCGCAGTAGACCAAGACTTAAAGGCCATAGAAACATCTGTCCTGGCCCTCCAAAACTCTCTGACCTCCCTTTCAGAAGTAGTTCTACAGAATAGACAAGGACTTGATTTACTTCTCCTTAAGGAGGGGGGACTGTGTGCAGCTTTAAAAGAACAATGCTGCTTCTATGTGGATCATTCTGGAGTTGTTAAAGAGTCCATGGCCAAACTCAGGGAAAGATTAAACCAAAGACAAAAAGAATGAGAAGCCCAATAAGGCTTATTTGAGTCTTGGTTCAGCCAGTCTCCATGGCTCACCACCTTACTGTCGGCCCTAACGGGACCCTTGATTGTGCTACTCTTAATAATAACTATAGGACCCTGTATATTAAATAGAATAACAAATCTACTACAAAGTCAGATTGGCAATGTTAAACGAATGCTCCTCAGACAACAATATGAGATTCTAGATAACCCCAACAATAAACCCCCCCAATCTCTAAGATTAGAGATTCACAACACAAAAAGGGGGGGGAATGTAAGAGAAATTTTCTCTTATTAACAGTGCATAGTCTGTGCTGCTCCATGCTCTCGTCTCCTCCCAATATTCTGGGAATTGAGCCATTATAGTTAAAGCTGTGTAGGTTAAATTCAGACAAGGATAAAGCTGACTAGAAAACCTGGGCTGCAAGGTAGAAACAACCCCACCCAGAATTTAAGGAATTTATGGAATGTGGGTACCTTTGTTTTATCTTTTGTCTTGAGGTCTGGCTCACAGCAGAGAAGGTATCTAGCCTTCTTCATCGGCTCCTTTAAGGACCCATCCCTGTCTGACTGCCTATAATATTTCTACCTAATTCAGTTGCCTATTAACACCAAGTGGAGGAACCTAAGGCTGCTTCCACATTAAAAACAAAACAATACAAAAACAACAAAAAACTTAAAAACAAACAAACAATAGTTTGAACTTTATGATGGGGAAAGTGATCAATCTTGCAAAGATTCGGGGTGGTGGCGGGGGGACCAGGAGCACCAGGCTCACACAGATTGACAATTTCCCAACTGAAAACCACAATCCAAACCATTCCACAGTCGGGCTTGCAAAAGTCTTGGTGAGGGTTTCCAATTTTAAGTGCTTTTTAAGTGTTCTTTAAATGTTCCAATTTAAGTGCTCCCATGTCTCTCAGTACCCAAAAACCCCCCAAGATAGCAGTGTGAATTTAAGCCTGACAGACAACTTTGGTTTAGCATATTCCAGTGGGTAGAAAGATGCAGACCTGAGTTTAAAGAATAGCCTATTTGGGCTGGAGCCAAGAGGGACACTCTGACTGAAATAGTTTTTCACAACCCTCCTTCTATGGGAAAATTCCAGTATTAGAAAGAAGTCCTTGAAAATAATGTCCCAATTTTAAATATTTCACAAAGAAAAAATCTTGGTCTATTTTTAATTAGTTTTACTTTCACTTCTGTTGTGTTCTATGTTGACATAATTAGTGTCCCTCCCTAATGATTTTGTCAACTGTTAAGTTTATTCACTTAAGTTCTTTAGTTGGATTTTTCTTTCTCTTTTCTCCCTTTCCATTTATGCCCTTCTCTTATTTTTTGCTTTCCTTCTCTTAATTTCTCTTGTCTCTCCTCACATTGTCCTCCCTTTTTCATTTTGAAATATATTTTGTATTTTGCTATCAATAATTACTATCATAAATGTCTAAATTTTTAGCCTATTATATATGAATACTCTTTCTTTCCTTTGTTAATGGAATTGGAGAGATAATTTTAACAAATTTTTGTTATGTGTTGATATATGGCTTTTTAGTTGCCAGTGTTACTAGTAAGTTATTTCCTCCCTTCAAAGTAATCTGAAAGCATTGAGTGGGTGCTTGGATGCTAAGAAATACAGCCTAGAGCACATTGAAAAGAAATATATCCTTACATAATAACAAAAGTTATACCCATTCCAACAGGTACGCAAATCTCAATATAGAAATACAAAAAAACATGTCAAGCATGAAAAAAACAAGGCAAAAAGATACCACAAAAGACAACTCCAAAATTAAGGAGTTAATAACTCCCCAATTACTTAATCTGAATATATCAGTGTGGATGACATGACAGGGAGAATTTTAAAAAACTAACTGCAAACATGATCAACGAATTCAAAGAAGATAGAAATAAATAATGAAATGAATTAAGGAAGACAATGCAAGGTATGAAAAAAACATTTCAATAAAGAGACAGAGATTCTGAAAAAGAACCAAACATAAATCTAAAAAATGAAAACTCAGTAAGTCAAGAGCAACAACAAAAACACACCTGAAAAGCTCAACAGGCAACTAAATCAAGGAAGAAAAACAAATCAAGGCTTGAAAACAAGGTGAGTGAATCCACAAATGGATAAATAAAAAAAACCACGGCAACAATAAAAGATCAAACTTATGACTCATAGATCTACATAAAGGAGTAGGGATATAGTTTAAATGCATAGAAAATGTATGCAGGGAAATAATAACAGAAAACTTCCCAAATCAGAGAAGTAAGATTTGCATTGAAGTACTGGCGGGATTTAGAATCTGTTACGGTTTGTATCTAGATGTCCCCCCAACACCTCAGGCAGTCATGGGGGAAGACTTCTATAGTTTGTGAATGATTCTTGGTCCAATGCTGGGATTATGGGTGTGATTGCTACCCATCCCAGAGTGGGTAGCCTACATACAGTATAAGGGACAGAAAGAGTCTTCTCTTATCCTCTATTTTTGGCTCTTGTTGCTTTTGGTGTTTTCTGCCACCATGAACAGTTATCCTCTGCCATGAGCTATACTGACTTGGAGCCAACTGAGTATATACTGAAACCTCCACAGAGCTAAATAAACCTTGCCTTCCTTCATTTTGGGTGGATGGGCATTTTGTTTCAGCAATGAGAGAAAAGTAATCAAAACAGAATTTGGTACCAGAGAAGGGGAGTCATGGCTGTGACTATGCCTGACCATGTAGTTCAAGAGTCTTTGAAATGGCTTGTGAGAAGAGTTTGGAAAGGTTCAGAGATGTCACCTGAAGAAATAGAGCTGGAACATTTAGGCTGTCTGTATGAGAGATTCTGGCCAGAGCTCAAAAGACCAGAAGGCTAAGAGAAATCCTGCTATTAAAGACCAGGTTCAGGAGGATTCTTCTAGAAAGAACTAAATTGTTTGTTGGAGTCAAGACAATGTGTTAGGGCTTGGCAGAAAGTTTGTCTGCATTTTGCTCGTGTCCAGATATTTTGCCTGATACTAAGATTAAGAGTGGTAGGCTAACTAATCTGGCAGAAGAAATTTCAAGGCAGTCCAATGTTGAGGTGGCAGCATGACTATTGTTGGGGATTTTTAGCCAGATTTACATTGAGAATCAAGAGCAAAGAGTCCAGCAGAGTGATTTAAAATGTGAGTTTGTCCAGAGCTGTGGACTACAAAGGTAGAGCTGAGGAGATCTCCATTTCTGAAAATGAATAGGACAATAAAAAGATGGCATGAAGGCACCATGAGAAGCAGCAAATGTACCCTTTTCAGCCTCAAAATCACAAAAGTGAAAGGCTTTCCTTCAAGGAGAAAGCTGCAGAGCACCATATTCCAGAATGGTGGTATCCACACTATGTTCCAGAATGGTGATGGTGGCCACACCAGGTTCAAAAATGGCAGTGACTGCACCAAATTCTAGAATGGCAGTGAGTGCATAAGCTTCCCGAATGGTGGTGGCACAGAGAATTTGTTCCTCAGAATCAGCTTCAAAGTGCCCTGCATTCCAGGCAGAGGCTTGCAGCTAAGAGTTTGCCTTATATCTTGGAGGAGACTTGGGATTTGGACTTTTCAGCAATGCCAAAACTGTTAGGACTTTAATAACTCTTAGAAATGGACAATAATGCCTTTGCATGAAGGAATATGCATGAATCTTGAGAGGGCAGTGGTATGGGTCTGGATGTCTCCCCAAAGCCTCATGCAGTCATGGGGGCAAGCTTTTAAAGTTTGTGACTGACTTACGGTCCAATGCTGGGGTTATGCGTATAAGTACTACACCTACCTTAGGGTGACTCAGAAAGAGGCTTCTTTCACACTCCTCTATTTTTGGCTCTTTTTGATTTTTCTGTTTTCTGCCACCATGAATAGTTGCCCTCTGCCAAGAGCCATCCTGCCTTGGAGCTGAATATGGATTGAAACCTCATAAACTTTGCCTTCTTTTATTTTGGGTGATGGGTATTTTGTCTCAGCAATGAGAGAAAATTAACCAACACAGAACCTGAAATAGACATGATGCAAAAAGAACCTATCCATAACATTACATTTTAAATGCCAAAACCTCAGAATAAAGAAAATATTGAAAGGTGTAACAAAGAAATGCCAAATAATGTATTATGGTAAACGTATCAGAATAAGAGATTTCTCAAAATAGAAATGATGAAGTCCAAGAAAGCATGGAATGATGTATATCAAGTGATAAAAGAAGATAACTGCCAACCTACATTACTGTATCCTGCAAAATTATCCTTAAGAATCAAAGGAGAAAGACCTTTCAAGGAAAACCAAAAATACTTAATGGAAGCATACATAAGGAAGAAGATAAATGAACAAATGACACATGAAAGAATAAACATTATTAGAACAAAAGATCAACAAATGAAAACTAGGAATGAATCAAACTTTAGAAAAACAAAAAAGGCAGGAGTTAGTATATACATTTCTACAATGTCCCTGAATGTAAATTTTTAATTCTCTAATTAAAGAGACAGCCTGGTGAAGTGACTTAAAAAATAAGACCCAAGTGTACACAACTCCAGGGGAAACACAACTCAAGGGGAAAGATATACATAGAGGACAGAAAAGTTATTCTGTGCAAATGGAATTTGAAAGCAAATAGTAGTAGCTACCTACGTATCTGACAAAACAGACCTCAAATCAAAATTCATCAAAGAGGCAAAGAAGGTCACTATGTTGGTAAAAGTAACAACTCACCAGGAAGATATAAAGATTGTAAATATATATAAACTAGACATTACTAGATGCAATTTCATAAAATGAACATTACTTACCATAAAGGGGTATAAAACTCCAATAATAGTGAGTGACTCAATGCTTCACATTCACCAAGAGAGACCAGAAAAATTTATCAAGATACCTCAAAAAATATCAACAAAGAAACAGTCAAATATACCATATATTAAGTGGCCTTCACAAGATACACAGAATATTCTGTCCAATAACAGCAAAATACATATTTTTAGTGGCCCATGAATTTCTCAAAAATAGACCATTTTTTAGTACATAAATCAAGTCTTAACAAATACAAAACATAAAATAATTTCTTGTATCTTATCAGATCATAATAGAATGGAACTAAAAACTAGTACCAAGTGAAATTGAAGAAACTAGACAAACACATGGAGATTAAATAATATAGTTTGAGTGGGTTGCTGAAAAACTGGGAGGGAAATTTTTAAATCTGTAGAATTAAATACAAATGGAAACTCAATGCACTGGAACCCGTGGGACACGATAAACACAGATGTAAGAAGAAGTTTACAGTCATGACTGCCTATATGAGAAAATCCAAGAGATATCACACCAATTACCTGACCATGAATCTCAAGGTCTTATAAAAACAAAAATAAACTATTCCCCAAAACAAGGAAATAAAAAATAAATATTAGAACTGAAATTAATGAAATAGAGACTAACAGAGCACTGAAAAGAATCAATGAGAATTGGTACTTTAAAAAAGACAAAAAGACTTATAAACCTTTATTCAAACTAATAAGAAAAGAACATATATGTGAATTAATAAAATTAGAGAGGAGGGAAATATATAGTAGATGCCATAAAATCTATGGACTATTGTTATGGACTATTGTTAGGGACTATTTTGAAAGCTGATATTCGAATAATTTATAAAATTTAGAAGAAATGAGTAAATTACTAGACATAAAATGACATACTAAAAGTGAACAAAGAGGTTATAAGAAAATGTAAACTGACCAATAACAATGAGCTTGAAGCAGTAATAAAAAGTCTTTCAACCAAGAAAATTCAGAAGAGACTTATGGTGCAGCACACAAAGGCAGTCTGCCTGCCTTCCCAGTAGGGGCCCCTGGCCTGAGCTGGGAGGAGAACCAGCAGCCCCACAGCTCCGACCATGGAGGGACTCAAGATGCAGCACAGAAAGGCAATTCATCCACCCTCTGGGTAAGCACCCCTGGCATGAGGCAGGAGAAGAATCACTCAATGGCTCCCAGGAGCCTACTGGTGAGCCAGCTAAGAATCAACCCACCACCGCCACCACCACCCACCCACCCCCGTTAGCAAGTGAGCCAGAGATCTAGACATCTAGACATCATTGAGAGATATGCAATGTAGTAAATAGGGGGATTTCCCTCTATCATCTCTTTGAAGGCAAATATTGTTATCACTGTTTTGCTTTGTTCTGATTAATGATATTGCTTTATTCAATGTTCTGTTTTGATAAGTTCTAGAATGCTCTGTATTTCCTTTGATTTGGCCACACCTTATTGAAAGAACAACTTTTGTGAAGATAATGGGATCTACTATGGTATCTATTACTGTTATGCCAGTAACCTGTTGAGGGTTACTGTACCAATTTCACTGCACTCTCTCAGTTGGCTTTGTTCCGTCTTGTTCTGTTGTATTTTGCTACCTTCAAAATAATGAAAAATTAAAATGAATAAAAAGTAAATAACAACAAAACAGATCAGTAAGGCACTGAGCAAGCTGAAACACAGTATAACTAAACAGATAACGGACTTGAAAAGCAAAAAGAGGAAAAGAAAGTGCTCTAACTGCATGTATGTTTAAATGTGTAGGATTGATTACCATGTTGCTGGGTTTTTGTTGGATTATTGTACGGAACTGTTCGCAGCCTCGCTGTTTGACCATCCACCTTGTATGCTTTAAATTTGTAACTTGAACAACTATATCTAGAAGACAATATGTATTTAACTAAGGATTTCTTACTGTTTATTTTTTTCTTTGAAATTCTGTATTATTTCTTCCTTTTTTTTCTGTTTTGCTTTTTTTTCTCTTTAAATAAAATAAAATTTTTTAAAAAAACCTCAGGACTAAATAGATCCTCTTCTAAATGTCATATGCATTTAAAAAAGACCACCAATGCTCCTCAAATAACCTCATGAAATGAAAAGGGATGCTTCTAAAGTCATTTTACAAATACCACATCACTCTGATATCAAAATAAAGGCACAAAAATAGAAAAAAAAATGTAGACCAGTATCCTTGATGAACATAGATGTAAAAATTCCCAATAAGATTCTTATAAAATGAATTCAACAACATATTAAAAAGATCCTATACAATGACCAAATTGGTTTCATCCATGAGATGCAGTGATGGCTCATCATATGCAAATGAAAAAAAACCCAATAAAATATAAAAAAAAATCACACAATCATTTCAATAGAGGCAGAAAAAAACTTCAAAAAATTCAACACCACTTTATAATAAAATCCCCAAAGAAATTAGGCAGAGAAGGATCTTATCTCAGTATAACAAAGGGTAAATATGACATATACACCACCAACATCATACTGAATGGGGAAAAACTAAATACATTTCCTGTAAAACCAAGAATATGACAAGCATCTTCTCTCTCATCACTCCATTTCAATATAATACTTGAATTTTTTTTGCCAAGGCAAATAGGTAAGAGGGAAATAAAAGGGGGCACATATAGGATAAGAAGTCAAAGGATCCCTAATTGCAGATGATATAATCTTACTTAGAAGACTCCAAAAAATTCAGCAGAAGATTTTATCTAATATACAGAATCAGCAAAATGATAGGTTACAAAATAATCATATAAAAAAGTCAGGAACTTTTCCATACACCAACCTGAAAAGAAAGAAATCAGGAAAAACAATTACTTTCAGAGTAACTTCAAAAGAATTAAAATACCTAAGGATAAATGTAACCAAAGAGGTAAAAATGTCCACAATGCAAATTATGATACTGAAGAAAGAAATTGAAGAAAGCACTAGAAGGTGGAAAGACCTCTTATGCTCATGGATCAGTAGAATATTGCTAAAAGGTCATATTATTATGGAAAGTGATCTACCGATTCAATTAAATCCCCCCCAAGTATCAATGATCTGGTTCACAGAACAACAAAAACCAAGACCAAAATTTATGTACATTTCTATAACTTTCAGGTGTTATATGAACATATGACTCTTCTACCCAAAAGCCATTATTCTCTGTTTAATTTGCATTAATAAAAATAATTTCAAAAGAACTGAAAGAATGAATCCTGTGTATTTTGGGTGAAATGTCCTATATATGACTGTTCATTAAAATTTGTTTATTGTGTTGTTCAAGTTCTCAAATTTCTCATTTATTTTGCCAAAATCACTTATTTTTAAAAGTACCATATTTCCAACTAATAGTCTAAAACTTTTTTTAAAATTCTGTCAATACTTGCTTTGAATTTTTGGAGTCTCTTGTTTGAAGCCTTATATATTGATGGATGTAATATATTGTTGGTGAATTGGCTGTTTTGTCTAGTTATAATGTCACTGTTTGTCATTATAATAAATTCTGATTGAAGTCTTGTTTGTCTGAGATTAGCATAGCCATCCTGCCTATCTTTTCGTTATTATTTACAGGGATTGAACTTGTATCTTTCAGTCCATTATGAATCTCTTAGCGTAGAAGTGGATCAAGTTAATTAATCTTTTCTGCTAATCTCTGCCTTTTGATTTAAGTGTTTAATATATTTATATTAGAAATCATACTCATAATAAAGAATTTTGCTATTTGTTTTTTTATTTTTTATGTCTTGTACATTTTTGGTCCCTCATTTCCTATATCAGTTGATTTTTGTAATGAACCATTTTCATTTTGTTGTCATTTCCTTTTGTGTTTATTTTTAAGATATTTTCTTTGCAGTTAGCATGGTGATTACATGTCATACCCTTAGTTCATACCTTTTTTTTTTTTTTGTACTGGGGATCAAACTTATGAACTGGTGCTTGCCAAACAGGCACTTGTGCCGCTGAGCTGAACACTTGGCACAAGCAATTTATTTTGAATTGCTACAGACTTTGCAAACATATAAAAACTATGGTCCCTCATTAGAGTATCTTTCTTACATATTTACCCATAATGTGTCTATTAATAGACTTACAAATTTCCATATATGTGTCTGTTAAATCCTACCCAAAGTAAAAAAGCAAAGTTACAAAGAACCTTGTTTTTATTATTTCCCATGCATTAATCTTTACTGGTGATATTTATTTCTTACATAGCCTTAAGATATTATCTAGCATATTTCACATAGCTTTGAGATATTGTCTAGTGTATTCCAAATTGAAAGACTTTGTTCAGCATTTCTTAGACAGTCTAGTGGTAATTAACTTCCACAGATTTTGTTTACCTGGGTCTTAATTACAACCTCATTTTTGAAGGATGGTCTTGCTGAGTAGAATTCACTGCTAACAGGTTTTTCTTTTCATTACTTTAAACACTCACTGTGCTGTTTGTTGGGCCCACGTTTTCTGTGAAGAAATGGGCCTTTAGTCTTATTTAGGACCGCTTATGTGCGATGCATCAGTTTTTCCTTGCTTGCGACTTTCAGATTCTCTCTTTACTTTTGGCTTCTGGCAGCTTGTTCAGAATGTCTCAATGTGGACGTTGTGGTTTAGACTCCAAGTGTCCCCCACAGACTCATATGTTAAGGGCTTGATTGCCAGTGCAGTGATGTTCAGCAGTATGGCCAGCGAACTGGATCCTGAGTACACTAACTTTTGATGACTTAATCCATTAATGAATTCATAGCTGCATGAGTTATGAGGAAGGGAGGTACATTGGAGGATGCAGATCACTGGAAGTGTGTGTTTGAAAGGTATGTTTTGTCCTGGACCTCTTGCTTTCTCACCGGCTCTCTCTCTTCTCTCTGCTTCCTGGCTGCCATGAGGTAAGCAGTTTTCCTCTGCCATGCCCTGACAGTGAGCATGTATTTTGAAAGGTATACAAACGTGTGGTCTGTAGCATACCTGTTGAAGGATAGCTTTTTTAGTTTCAGTAATTCTGGCACTTATCAGTGAGGCTAATATAATCATTTACATACATATTCATATGTGTACAAAAGTTTTCAACTCATTTTGGGAAATACCCAGGATCACAACTGCTGAATTGTACATTAAGAATGTTAAGTTTTGTTAGAAAGCTGTCTTTCAAAATAGAATTGGCATCCCAACAAAGAATTTCTTCATTCTTTTTCATTTTTGTTCCTCAGAATCTATTATTTTAATTGTCATGCCTTTAAATTCACTGAATCTTTTTTTTTGTTTTTTTTTTTTGCTTGCTCAATTTGCCTGGATTTATTTTCATTTTATTGTATTTTTCAGTTCCCGAATTTCTCTTCTGTTCCTTTTAATAATTTCTATTTCTTTATTGACATTCTCATTTTGCTCAAACATCATTTTTGTGGTTCTCTTTAGTTATTTCCTTTGCTCTTTAAGAATACTTATGGCAATTGTTTGGAACTTTTTGTCTAGGAATTCCAATATCTTGACATTTCCTGGAGTGGGTCTGTCAACTTATTTTACTCTTTTTTTTTGGGGGGGGGTACCAGAAATTGAACTCAAGACTTCGTGCCTTTCAGGCAGGCTCTGTGCTGCTGAGCTGTATCCCCAGCCCTATTTTGCTCCTTATAAGAATCATAACTTCTTGTTTCCTTGTTGGTCCAGTGTGTGTGTGTTTTAAGTGAAAACAACATTCTATCATAAAGTGTCAAATAGAAGTGAGATTCTCCTTCCTTCTACGCTAGGATTTCCAACTGAAAGTTGTAGAAGATGATGCTGGTTAATTTAAACCATTTTCTGAACTATTAACGCAAAGGCCATATTCTTTGACAACAAGGTTCCTGAAATGTCTTTTCTTTAGCTTGTGTTCAGCTAGTGTTTTCACCATGATTTTTTTTAATGCCATAAGCTTTCCATTTTCGCAAATTGCCTATAAGCCAGGGCCTTCCTTCAAATCAGCTTCAATGAAACAGTTTTGCTGGTGCCAAAAGATCAGCCCAGAGTGAAAATTTTGGGTTTTCTCCATTATCTTTTGAACATATATACTGCTTTTGCATGTCATAATTTCCAAAAAAAACTCTGGGCCTGCTTTTGCTTTAAGCAATCTATTGTACATCTCAATGGTAATTTCCCCCCAGGGATTGTTAATCCAGCTTGCAATATTTTCAAGCTTTTCTTTCCTAAATTCTGGTTTAAATAAAATAGAGAATTAGTACCTTGAATCAGTTCATCTGTGTTAGTTTGCTAGAATTTCTACAACAAAATGTCATAGGTTGAATGACTTGAAGAAATTTATTTTTCACATCTATGGAGGCTGGAATATCCAGCATCAAGGTTCTGATTTGGTGGGGAGTTTCATTGTGTTTTGCATATGGCTTCTGTCTCATCTCCTCACATGATAGAGGAAAAAGAAGGTACAATCTGATGTTCATTCCTTTTCTTAAGAGTGACAGCTCTATCTAATTGGGGCCCTACCCTTGATTACTTCTTCATAGGCCCTGCCTCTAAAAGCACATTGGAGATTAGGGCTACAACCTATGAATTTTGGGAGACACAATTCAGTCTATAATATCTCCAGGTATATAGAGTAACTTGCAAACTAGGTCTGCTTTCCTCCTTCTAGAACTCAGTATGGTCCCACATTGGGAAGAAGGGACACTAGTGCTTTTAGAGGGCTATTCCTTTAAGATTTCAGTCTTTTCATGTCTGTAACATCTTAACTGTTGCTGCTTTAACGTCCTGTTGTCACTTTAAGACTACCATCATTTATAATGCCCTCATGAAGCAAAGAGGTGCAGAGGAAGAACAAGCAAAATCCTCACAGAACATTCCTGCTATTTTCAAGTGTTTTCTCTTGCTTAGTTTGCTTTTGTTTAGCTCATTGCTATCAACTTTAAATGTTTTCCAGAGTTCTCACAAAAAGCTATAACAGCTTCTGCCTGTGTTTTGAATGCTTTGATAGCAGAACAAGAACTCAGAGCTTCTTGAAAATCTGTCATTTTTTCTCTTTTGCAGGCTTTTCATTTAAACCTGATTCCTTCAGGTCAAAGTTTTAAATTCAAGTTTCACTTCTTGTAAGTAAAAAGAACTGTTTAAGTCTCTTAAATGAAGTTATAAAATATAAAGAATGGAAAAAATATCCATTCAATCTAATTTAACAAAAGTTAAGTACATGAATACTAAGTAGGGATTCGTGGAACTCAAGCAATAAAGCCATTTGTGAGATGGAGACCATAGGAAACCAGTGGGAAGCCAGAAAGCAATCCTACTCTCTTTCTTTCTCTCTCTCAAGGAGCCCTGTACCTCAAGGTCTGCTTTATTCCTCTCTCTCCCCACAGAATGACTTCTCCTTATTGTGGGTTTACAACCTTGGGTAAAAAGTCATGTTTGGTTACAATTTCAGTGTTCAGCAGAGAATGACTAAAACCTTTCTCTCCCAACTCCAAATTCCCAGAAAAGGAAACTCGATTTATATTCTTTTAGGAACCTATCCAATCACCTGCAGCTAAACATGGAGAAAGTTTTTCTCCTATAAACATGGCTATGCGGCCCAGCCTCTATTGTACGTGGACACAGAGGAAACTGTCCAAGGAAGCAGGTACTTTCGGTAGAGGTGGATAGAAATTCAATAAGGTATCTACTACAGCCAATCTTTAGATTTAGAAATACAACATGAAAGAAAGAAATAAAAATTTATGCTTTAAAATTTATGGTGTTCAGTTTAAATTTGTAGATCAGTTATTTACAAAAACAGGCACCATACACATTTATAAATAACTTACACTTTCAGGATTTCAAACTAACCAAGCTTCCCATAGTCCATTTACAACAAATACTTTCTCCTTTTGGTGATCCACCAAGGAAAACAACTAAGGAATATTATGGTTTTTATTCCAGGGGACTAAAAGAATACAGAGTAGCTCCAGGGAACCTAACCTCCTAAGTCGAGAATATTTCTCAAGATAACACAAGTTCCTCAGTGCACACGTGGCAGTCTTTGCTTTCAAGCTGATATGATGTGAATCATGCTGACTCCTCTTCCCTGGAGGTTAAAAGTATTTCCTAGACTTTCGTTTTTTAAAATCTCCTCCTCTGCTCTGTTCATCTTTACCTCATTTCTGTGTCAATCAACTCAGAAAATAAGACCAGCCTTTTCAAGTGCCTCAGAAGCTTGGTATAATTTACAATGATATAGCTATATGGAATAAAAAGCAGAAAATGCTTGTTTTAGGTTTTTCAGTGTGGAACTGGAAGGTATTTTCGTGGGAAATGAGACACTCTGTTGAAAAGCACACTGTCACCAGTATTTCCCTCATCTTTTTATCCCAGAGTCCACTTTTTATTTAGTTCCTAATTAATATGGGACCTGGAATACAAAAAAAAAAAGTTCTTTTTTCACCTAGAATTTTTTTCCTATTTAGATATCAACTACAACCACAAATAATCCAATGTCTACATAAACTAATAGTGTCAACTGATTTGGGATGATGGGTAAATAACAGAAAGCAAGAAACAATACTATAATATTCCTTTACCCATGGCTTTACTTCCGGAGGTTTCATTTATCCATCTTCATCTTCAGTCCTAAAAATGAAATGGAAATTTCCAGAAATAAACAATTCTCAAATTTGATTCTGAGCAGTGTGATGAAATCCCATGCTATTCCACTCCACTGCGCGTACCATGTGAATCATTCCTTTCCCTGGCATATCAATTCTGTACATCCTACCTGCCTATTTACTTTGTAGTCATTTCACATCAGATCAGCTCATGGTATTGCAGTGCTTGTGTGAAGTAACCCTTGTATTACTTAATAATAACCCTAAAATATAAGAAAAGGAGTGCCAACAATTTGGATATGGCAAAGAGTAGCCATAAAGAGCTTCTTTTAAAAAGCAAGAGTTCTTGATTTACTAAGGAAAGACACTTAAATTATATGTTGCAACATAACTGTAAAGCATTAACATTGTTTCATTAAATTAGGTTGCTTTTATTTTAAAGTAAATAGACATTAAATATTTGAGGTGTGAATACCATGAAGACTTTCCTTTAATAGGTGGCAGCTTATTTACTGATTTGAATTATGTAAATTGTAGGGAAGTATAGATTTAGGAGTATGGTAAGATAGTAGTTTATTATATGTCAGATCTCATTTTATTAGCTTATTGAAAGTTTATCATGCTTTAAAAAGAATACATCATTATGACTGTCTCCTTTTTCTTTCCAAGGATTAGTTTGCAACTGTGGCTGGGTATTTGCCCCTCTTTATAGCAACAGTGATAATTAAGCATTCTTAGTAGTAAACATACACTTAACTAATAATTTGGTCTGAGTCTAAGAGTTCGTTGTAAAGTAAAAATTGACCCAACAACAAGAAAATAAGTGGTAGAATATAATCGCTTCTGTTTTCATAGAGAATAACTAGGGGAACACAGGAGAAGGCTTTAAACAATGACAGGTCAGGGGTAGTGATTATACAATTATTGACATTGCACAATTTGATGTCATGGGTAACCTAAGAGATACACACATTAGAATGAAAAAGACAGAGCCTCAAAATTCAAGTCCTAGTTATGTAGTGGACAAATTACCCAAACTACTTGGTTTTGCCATACAGTAGTCCACCTTTATCCACAGGATATAAGGTATAGGGGTATAACCCCTAGCAGATACCAGAATATAGTGCCAAACCCTATATACATGTGTGTGTATACATAGTTTTTTCTATGCATACATATTTATGACAAGGTAGAATGTTTAAATTAGGTACAATAAAATTAATATTAATAACTAATAATAAAAGTAGCATAAGTATAATACTATACTGTAATAAAATTATGTGGATGTTGTTTCTGTCTCTTTCTCCCAAAACATCTTATTATACTGTATATCTTAACCATCTCACCATGTAAGTCATTGTCTTTTGAGGAAGGTTGAGATTACTGTTCCCAATTAATGAATGGAAAACCTGAGTTTTAGAGGCATTAGGTGTCTTACTTTAAGTCACTGCTAATCAGTTATAAAATTAGTGGCATAATTGAAGTTTCAAGAATTTTAATGTCCTATTAACTATGTTATATATAGAACTATACACATTATATCTCTGCAAGATTTACACTTATTATCTCTACGATCGTATAAAAACCTTCATATAATACAAGTTGAGAGGTCAAAAACAATATCAGCATTGTATATAACACTTTAAACTTAAAAACACATACTCTACATTATTCATTTAAAAATATTTACACACCTGCATATGCCAGTAATTGTACAAGACTCTATTATGTCTCGCTGCATTAGTAGTTTATTATTGCATAAAAATTATACCAAAAGGTAGTGGCATAAAACAACAATTACTTAAACATGTGCAGTATTATTTCAGTTTCTATGGACTAGGAATTTGGGAGAAGCTTAGCCGACTGGTAGCAGCCAGGATCTCTCTTGCAGTTGTAGTTAAGATGTTGACCAGGACTGCATGCAATTGTTTGAAGGCTTGATTAGGGCTCAAGCATTTACTTCAAGATCACGAGCATTGTTGTTGTCTGGGAACCTTAATTATTCACTAATTGAGCCTCTCCATAAGATGCCTGAGTGACCTTATGATTGTGACATGACAGTTACCTTCCCCAGCAAGAAATTCCAGGGAGACAATGAGAAAGCTGGCATGTGTTTCATAAACTCCCCTCAGAATTTGCACTATGTTATTTGCGCCTCATTCTATTAATGAGAATCAGTCATTAAGTACTGTAAAAATTAAGGTAATATAAACTGAGTTCCATGCTTTGAAAGAAGTACCAAAGAATTTGTGGATGTATATTAAAACTACTGTATGAGCAAATATAATAAAATTTAATTTATTATAAGATGTTTTGTTAATCTATTTAATACCTGTGCGTTAAAAGGAAAACTGACTCTACTAGAGAGTTACTATTTGCATTTTCTGTCCCTATTTTCATCTCACCTTGTCTATTAAACATTTTCCATAATATAATTGTCTATCAAAACATTCTCCATAATAGAAAGATTCGTTTTAATAAGGCTCTATACACATATATGGTGCTAAATAAGTAATGACTTATCTTATTATTATACTTAGTAATTAGATTCAAACTCAAATAACAAAGCCTTTTATAGGACATATTTATTTTTCTTCATAACAATCCAGAGGTGGGAAGCCTGGTTCTGCTAAGCTGGCCCTCCAAATAAATTGTGAACCTGGGCAACCCTGGACTCCACTATTAAGAGTGTGTGTGGCTTTTATTATTGCTGTTAAAATATGGCTGATCTACCTTCAGAAGTGTGTGCCTGCTAGAAATGTGAAAAAGCATGGGTATGGGTCAAATAGATAAAGCTTTCTTCCATACAATTTTATTAAACTTCTCTTAGAGACATTGACTTTCATTTCCTTGGCAGGTCAGGTAGCCAGCCGTGACTTAGAAGAGCCAGAAGTGAATACAGTATTTCTAACTGGACACATTGTCAGCCTGAAAAAAAATCAGAGTTCTGCTAGTAGGAAAGAAAGGGTATTGGTTTAGACAACTGGCAATGCTGATCTCCCTGCTCCAAGGAGTTTTGACACTCAGTGTTGAAACACTAGGTACCAAACAGACAACAATATTGTCTGAGGTTTATATGTGTTTTAAATGGAGAATCCAGTCAGTTTTGAGAGCCACACATAAAGCATGTTTTTCAGAATAGTGATAACAATCTTTTGTCTAGTTGATAGCATTAAAAAATTGCCTGACATAAATGTCATTTATGTGTTCAAGAAGATAACTGCATAATTGTACAAAGGTATTTACATAAATAAGTTTATCAAATAATTGTTTACAGTAGTAAAAACTTAAGGAAAAAACCATAAATGTTAATCAATAGAATACTGAAAAGATATGTGATGATACATCTACTTAACAGATGCCACACAACTTTTATTTCTGTTTATTTACTTATTTATTTCTGGTACCAGGGATTGAACTCACAACTTTGCACTTGCCAGGCAGGTGCTGTGCCATGAAGCTATATCCCCAGCCCATCATGCAACTTTTAAAACTCATATTATTTATGACATATTGTTCAGTGAGAAAAGAGTTGTATAGCAAATCTAATTCATGAAATACTATATATCTTTATGTGTGTTTTAGTTTTAGGGAAATACCTAGAAGAAAGCAAGACAGAATTTTAAAAGTGGTTATCTCTAGGTTATGGGAGTTGGACAAATTACAACCATTTCATTGCATTTTGGTTTAAATAAGTATATATATATTTTTTTTTTCATAAAACAAAAGCTATTTTCAAGAACACCAAAAAACATATTCCTATCAACATTCCATCTTACCTATAATTTTTCTAAATATGGCTAGCGCTTACCTTATCCTTGAAACAGTTCATCTTTTTTCACTGAAAAATATTGTTATTCATTATAATTTCCAATAAAATTAAAATAAGATAAGGAATCCTGCATTTCATTTTGTTTTCTATTAGGAATTTTGTTATCTCTGCACCTAATTTTACAATGGGTGCAGGCACTAGAAAAGAAAGGAAGATGTAGATTAGGCTACATCTTGGGGAAAGTGGTCTGGAGGAATGAGCCAGGAAAAGGGGTTAGCTTCTATGTCAGGACACCTGCACTTCTTTCTATGCCTGGGCCTCTCACTTTATCTTCCTGGCCTCAGTTATTTATGTATTTATTTTTTATCCAAAAAAGAGAACTTTGGATTAAAATCACTAGATATGATTTATGTTTTGAATTTCTTTTCAAAGTTTCCTTTGAATCTACTAATGGTATGACTTAGCAAACTATACTAAAGCTGAACCTAAGCAAATTAAAGGAAAAATAAAAACAATAACCTACACATTGTTATGTCTCTCAGGTACTTGCTAAATAATTTAACAAAGTTATGTAGCTAGTAGGTGGAAAGAACAGATTCCAGCCTGATATTTGAATGAGGCTTGTTATGGTTTGTTTAAATGTCCCCCCAAAGCCTCCTGCAGTCATGGAGTCAGCTGAATGTAGCATTTGTGATTGGCTCATTGTCCAGCACTGGGATTGGTGATGTGAGTGCTGCATCCACCCAGATGCAGGAAACCAGCATACAATGTAAGGGAGGCAAAGAGGGATGCTTTCCAAGGAGGTCTGCTTTCCCCTCTTTTGCCCTTTTGCTCTTGTTGCTTGCAGCCTCCATGAAAGGCTGCCTCTAAGCCATGCCACCCTGCCTTGGAGCCAGCTGAGTATGGACTGAAACCTCCAAAAACTGTAAGCTAAATAGACCTTTTCCTGCTTCACTTTGGACATCAGATATTTTGTCTCAACAATGAGTGAAAAGTAACCAAGACAAGGTTTGTGCTCTCTAAAATTCATGTTAAAATTTAATCAAGTGAAATTGTTAGGCAGAGAGTTAGACATTAGCCAGCCCAAGGGACAAAGGTAGAAGGGAGTCTAAAATAGCATGCTTTGCTAATAACAGTTAAGAAACAAGACTTCACTGTGTAATATATTTATAGTCATTTGGTACATCTCAGACGTAAAGCAATCCTTCATAACACAATGACATTTTAAAGTTATACATACATACATTCCTTTTGATACTTGGCCATTTGGCCATTTGTGAGTGTATCCAAAACACAGAATTCCTGGGTGTCATGCCTATACTCACTTATCTATGAAAGGGGAGTGTGGTTTAAAGATCCTTCCTCCTTGGGCTGAGACTTGATTTTGATTCTTTTTTTTTTTTTTTGTCTTTTTGAGACAGGGTCTAGCTATGCAGATCAGGCTGGGCTTGAGCTCACTTTGTAGCCCAGGCTGGTCTTGAAATTGCAACAATCCTCCTGCCTCAGCCTCCCAAGTGTTGGGATTACAGGTGTAAGCCACCATGCCTGGTTTGATTTAGATTCTTATATGATTAGTATTTCTTAATATTTAGACCTTTGATTCATTTTGATTTTAGTTTAGTGCACGGTGATAGACGTGGATCTAGTTTTAGTCTCCAGCATGTGGAGAGCCAGTTTTTCCAGCACCATTTATTAAAGAAGCTTTCTTCCAAAGCAGGGGTTTGGCCCCTTTGTCAAAGATAATGTGGCGAAGTGTGTTTGGAGTTGATTCTAGTCCTTCTAAGATGTTCCATTGATCTTTGGGACTGTTTTTTTTTTTTTTTTTTTTTTTGCCAGTGCTATGGTGTTTTTATTACAGTAGCTACGTAGTATAGTTTCAGGTCAGGGATTGTGATGCCCCCTGCCTTGCTTTTGTTACCCAGAATTGCTTTTGCTATTCCAGTTCTCTTCTGATTACAAATGAATTTTAGGATTATTTTCTCTAACTCTGTGAGACATGCTATTGGAATTCTGGTTGGGATTGCATTACATCTTATAATAATTTTGGAGATAAGGTCATTTCACTATGTTAGTAGAAGGAAGACATTTTTGAGATCTTGACATTCCAAAGTAATCCCTGAGAGAAATGTCAATATGAATATGTGTTGTATAAATAAAACACTGATAGTTATTGTAGTTCCCTAAAGCCCAAAAGCAACTTGCATGTGCATAAATAAGTATCCAAAGACACATTCAGTGCTGATGTCTTTGTGACATTCCCCATATTCTCACCTGAAGTCATAACTATCTACTTTGCAATAAATTGTACCTATACTTCTACATTGCCATCTATGTGTCATTACTGAATTCTTGTAATGGCACAAAGAACCAGGAATCAAGGAAGTAGGGCTTCAGTTTTTTACTGATTTAGGACCTGGCTTCCTAGTGACAAAACTTTTATGAATTATTAGGAGTCTGTCCTCAAGGATGGCTTAATCCATTCATATGATTAATGGGTTAAGGGGCTATTTTGAGATTGGGTCTGTTATGAAAGTCAGTTTAGCTAAGTCTCTTTGGGACTTTGTTTCTTGCCATGTGCTTCCTTTCAGGACTGTATCCAGCAAAACTGCTTCCACCAGACACAGCCCTTTGACCTTTTTCCAGAACCAGTCAATATGAACCTCTTCTTTATAACTTACACAGTCTGTGGTTTTGTGTTATGAGCAGTGGAAAATGGACTAAGACACGGTGTGGAACAGTTAAGAAGAACTGAGGCCTAATTGACCTCCTCTGTGAGCACAAAGGGGAAAGGCAACAGCTTGTACTCTTTTGGCAACATGCAGAGGTGATTGCACATTGCTGGTTCTAGGGAAAAGTGAATATAGCTGAGATCAGATTGTTTACCTGGCCATGTACTAATGGATAATGGAAGGCAAGTGAATGCTGTGTTACTTTAATTACTTGTGTCCATGTTCGAGTGAATAAAAGCAGGATGAACCAAATGATTAAGGATCCTCTGCCCAGAAGAGGAAGGAGCTCCCTGACTGCCTGTATGCTAAACTTATTGTCTCTTTCGTCTTTGTTCACCACTGGGTCAGAGTGACAAACTAGCAGGACTAGATCCCTACAAGTGGCACCTTGGGTGTGGAAAGGTCAGAGTGGGCGAGTTCCCCACAGGTAGCATTTGGGCAGGGACCATTAAGTAGACTGATGTGCTACAATTGGTGCCTGAATAGAGACATAGCCCACGGTAGACTGGTTCACTGTAACACAGTCCAAGCAGGCTGATTTCAGAGCCCATAACTCTGAATAGTTATGTTTGGGTCCTGGAAGAAGTGCCTGAGTGAGGTATTTAAAGGAAGAGAGACCAAAATAGATTAGGATATGCCAAAGTTGATTGGAGAGGCAGTTGTGACCTGTTAATTACAAAATCCCAAAACACATGCACAGAACAGTTGCCAAAGCCCTGCACATGAAATTGAGCGGCCTAGACCTGACCTCAGCCTGAGGTGTGGGTGATACAAAAAGACCTCCCACTGAGTTTCTGCCACTATGTTCTCCCCTGCATAGTGGTGCACCCACAGGCTATAGGGTGTACTTCTTTTTCTACTTTTACTTGTCCAAAACTTGATCTTTTGTTTCTTTTCCTACCTTTAATAAAACTTTGCTAAGAATCTAAAAACCATCTCCAGGAGACTCAAACCTGGTAACAGAAGCAGGTTCTCCATCATGAAGCTGGGTCTTGCAGATGATGGTTGACACCCATAAGGTCTACACTAGTTCTCCTGTGGGAAGATGGAAAACAAAAAGGTAGAAAGGAGACAAGAAAATCGTAACTAGAGGCTGGGGATTTAGCTCATCTGCATAAGCGCCTGCCTTGCAAGCACGCAGTCATGAGTTCGATCCCCATTATCGATAAAAAAAAAAAAGAAAATCATAACTAACAACTGTACCTCATAAAAGAATGCAACTTCCAGGTCAAGGCTGAAGTTACCCAGGTCATAAATTGAGTCAAATAAGAAATACAGATGTAGGAGCCCAGCAGCACGCATATGTGTGAAGGCTACAAGCAGGGTCCTGGCAAAGGGAGCTACAGGCAGTCAGAAGACCAAGCCAAAGAGGGAGCCGGAAAGATTCAGTGAAGGTGGTGTCAGCGACCAAGGCCCAGCACCTGGAAGCTCAAACAACAAAGGCAAAATTTTCTTGCCAGGAGTAAGATATTCATATCCCATATAAAGAATGTCTTTGTTGTGTTTTACTCATAATTTTAGCAATGTAGCCTTTTTGTTGTTGTTATTTTTTTTGTATGAAAGTCCTAAACTGGGAGTCCCTTTGGATTCCCTCTCCCAGATTTACTTGCCTGGGGGTTTCTTGCTTTCTGCTTTCTCTGTGATAATTTTGCTCTGTCTTTGCCTACTCATGTCTCTTTGAGCTCGTCCTGACAATTGTTTTTCAGCAACAAGACTCACTGAACCTGCAAATCTATTTTCAAAGGGTGAGCTCTTTTCAGCCCTGGAGTCCAACCCAAACCAGTGACACTCTCACCTCCCACGGTGGGGTTGCCTCAACAGTGGCTGCCCACCTCCTCTATTCCAAAGACAGCTTCGTCTTTGACAGCCCTAAGTCAAAGAAGAGAGCTTGAATTTTGCAAAGCCTGAAGGAACTTCTTCCTGATATTGCAAGGCAAAACTGCAACACTGACAAAACCAATGACTCTGCTCATGTTCCACAAGGAGGCTTTGTGCAATCACTATTTGGGTTTTCACCGGCATTTCCGGGCTCACACTAGTTACACAACATCCTTTTGCATATCTCATCTTGTCACGTTTTATTAAGACCAGGAAGACACTGAATAAAGAGAGTACGGAGAAAGAATCAGAGAAAGAAAAAAACTGGTTAAGAACGTATTAGACGCAGGGTTGGATCCCATTCCTCAAAGATCCCTCAGGCACCAGTCGCTTCAGTTCCTGGGGCATTCTCGCTGGAGACTCCTCTAAGCCCGGAAGCTAGCTCAGGACGCAAAAGCAGATTAGAAGGGCGGATGGAAATCAACAAACACCACCGCAAGAGGGCTGCAACGAAACCGAACTCGGTGAAAGCCCCGACTTCCCAGACCCCTTCGCAGGGGGCGGAGCGTAAGCCCTGAAGCCAATCGTCGCGCCCGCACGTTTCCGCGGCCCCGCCCTACTTTGCCCCCTCCGGCTCGGCCCTTCCCCAAGGCTGGAGCGGCGCCGACGTCAGCGCTAGGAGACCCCTGGGTGGCGGCGGCGCCGTGGGCGGGCCGCAGCTTGGACGCGCTGCCGGGAGGGGCGGAGCGAGCGGGCGGCCGGGCGCTGGGCCCGCCTCGGCCGCAGCCGCCGCTGTCGGGGAATGATCTGTGCGGCCGTGGGCGGCCCCGGCTAGCGGCCACGAGCTACTTCTGCGGCTGCCCAGAGGAGCGAAGGTCGCCGGCTCTGCGCCGTCCCCCTCTCCGCCCTCCAGGAGGGGCGAGGGGGCGCCGCTGCTGATGTCAGGTACGGCCGGCGGCAGCGCCCTCCGCTGCAGGTCCACGGTGGCGGGGCTGCGCGCTCCTTGCCCGCCCGGGCCGCGGGAGAGCTGCGGGAGGCTGGAACCCACACCGGGCGCGGCCGAACAGGTGCCGCGGGGGGCTCCGCGCTGCTCCCGAGGGCGGCGCGGCCACTTCCTGCCCCGGCGTCTCCGCGACTCCCACCGGGCCGGGCGCTCGGGCCGCTGTCTCGTGGGCGCCGAGCAGCCGCTGCTCGCCGGTGCGTCCCTTCCGCCTTCCCGCGCCCCTCTGCTCCGCGCAGCCGGGCGCTTAGCGCCCGCTGTCGCCCCAACCTGGTCCTCCCGCGGGGTCCCCGGCGGCCGGGCGCTCAGGTGTGCGGCCGGCGCCTCCCCGAGAGCCCGGGCTCTGGCTGGCTGCGATCCTCAGGTTTGTCTGTGGCTGTTTTGAGTTTTTAAGTTTTCCTGTTCCAGGCTGAACGAGCTGGGTGTGTGTCGGGACACTTGCTGCACGGAAGAGCAAAGTAATTCTGTGTGCTTCTCCTCTCCTTGCCCTTAATACAGTGGGATGGGCATTACTATTAAGGGCTGGCAAGTTTGTCCACACCGCTTTGAATGTAGATGAGTTGTATTCTCTTCAAAGATGACTAAAATTTAGGGATAGGGAATTACCATGCTTCAACCCTTAACGCCTGCCTTCTCCCTTTTTAAAAATACTAGCCACAGAAACCACACATTTTGGAAAAACAGGCTAAATTTCTGAAGTCATTGTGGGTCTCGACATTTTCTTTTACTACGTTAAAGATTGAAAACTATTACACTAGTTATGAATTGATGTCGTTATAAATTTAATTCTAAAGTCAGAACTTTAATGTTTTATAGTAAATTAGGTAATGTGTAATGACCAGAAATTGTTGATTTACTAGAACTTAGGTTATGAACCTAAGTAGCTCTTTCTGGATACCACAAAAAAGTGCGTATTTCAGGTGGCTTCATTTTGGTCTAAGTTTGGGAGCTGAGAGTCTTGAGGTTTTCAAAGGTGTTTAGATGACAGCTTTGCACTCCCATATCAGATAAATGTCAGATGAACTTGTGCGCATGATATTCCGTATTTTAAGTATTGTGTATAATAAACTGCACTTGTTTTATTTTCTGCCAGCCTTAGTGTATATTGATGTGCAGTTTAAATGAGTGTAAAACTTCAAGTTACCAAACAGTTAACTCTTTTCACCATATGTTAAGTAAAGCAGTGATTTAGTAAGGAAAGTATGACTCATTTAAAATTCTTCGTAGGAAAAGAATGATTTTTTTAGTGCTTGTAGAGACCTTGTAAATGGCTTTCACATTTGCCTGGAATTTGTTTTTCTATATCTTTTTACTTAGGGTACACTATTTAAAAATATTTTGTGGCTACTGGTCACTAGAGGCTTTTCACAGTTTTTTTTGTTTATGCTAATACAATATCTACAAATTCTAGAAATTTATCACAAACTTGTTTAGGAGTACCTATAGTGAATTTACACACATATAATGAAATTACCTGACCATAGAAATACAAATGACCTGTTAGGCCTTGCTACTATTTATATGTTGATTTGTGCTGAAATAAGAATTGATCATTATAAAGCTTAACTTTATAAACCAGGGTAGAGACTTTGAATGGTTATATCACTGATTAAAATTTTTTGGACAGTACATTTATAAATAAAACCTAAAGTGGAAAATAATCAGTTCAGTACAACTGTATGTAAGTTTAAGCTTTTGGATACAGATCTTTAAAAAAAAAAAAAAAACTTGGTTATTTGAGCAAAGTGCCTAATGAAAGAAAGATATAGTTTTGTTCCCCAAAACTCAGTGCGATTGGCACTCTTAAATTATGAAAGCAAAAGAGAGACTTGTTCCATAAATGTAAAGTTAGTATTTTACCTTAAGATCTGGTAAAAGAGGAGTTTCACTGTGTACATAAAGCTTTGTTTTGTAGCTAATTCAGATGTTTTGAGAAAATACATACCATAGTCTGTAATGCATGAAAATTATAAGTGTCCATTGGGGAGAGAAAAAAAAGTGAGCTGGTTTTAGGCCCTCAAGATGACAGAAAGCAAAAAGAAGATAGACTAAGCTACCTAACACCTGTGCTGCATGCTGTCTTTCACATTGAGGGCAAGAAGAAGCAATATTGGGTAGATTCTGAAACAGGAAACCTAATTACAATGAAAGCTACACATAAAAGAACATTTAAACTAGTGAATGTTGGATAACATATAGAATTTGAAATTATGTACAGTTCTGTGTAGTCTCTTGCATTCTTGATCACTGTATTTCCTAGAAACAGTACACAAACCGGACCATGTAAAATAGCAGAAATGTATTGTCTCAGTGCTGTAGATTAGGTATCTGAAACCAAGATGCTGGCAGGGCCATGCTTTCTAGGTGCTAGGATAGAATCCGTTCTATGCTGCTTAGCTGCTTGTGTCACTGGCAGTCATTGGCTTTCCTTTGCCAGCAGCTCTGTCACGCTAGTCTTTGTTATTACCACTTGGCATTCACCTTGTATAGCTCTGAAACTGGTTCTAAAAAATGTAGGCTCTAAATATACAGCATTACTTTGTTAGAAATGCAAATTTCAGATTTAGATTGCTTGATTTGGAAATGGATATAACAAGCCTTCTAGATGATCCTGATAGATTCAGGTTTGAGGACCACTGAGGAAAATGGAAACAAGACAGTAAGCAAAATGAACAAGTGAAATAATGAAATGTTAATAGGTGCTGTGGGGGTAAGAGTAGTGTGATCAGGGAATATTTGAGAAGTAGATCTCAACGTTGAGGAATAAGATAAATGAGGTATGTTCCCAGAACAGCAGTTTCTACTACCCAGGCATGGTTGAGGAATTGTAAGGAGTTCAAAGTTAAAACACTGAGGGAAAGAAACAGTATTAGTTTCAATCCTATGAAATTGCTGTTTGTTCATTTTTGAACTCCAAAACCTTGGAATAAAAGGAATAGAGAAAGGAGTGGAATTTATATGAGGATCAGTTCAAGATTTTGATTTTTTAAGTCATTAAGAAGGAAGATTTTTAGCAAATGGGTGACAAGATATAATTTCACTTTTAAAAGAATTAGTCTGGCTGCTTTCAAAAGTAGACTAAAAAAGACAAGGATGAAAGAAGGGAAAAGTTGTCTAGAGGCTGTTGTAATAGTTAAGGGAAAAAAGTGACTCAAAGACATATATTAGCCGTGGAGAGATTGGAAGAGGTACAAGATTAAAAATACTAAAAGTAAATGTAGTGAAAAAAAAATGGATGTTTTACCTTCTAATTACCTTAGTCACAGAGTTTCCCACTCAAGGACAATTAACATTCCAGGTCTTTATATATTCTTTCTAATATATTTTGTATATACAGTGAACACAAGTAGTGTGATTAAAAATATAGTGAATATTTAAATTTTAAAAATTCATTACAGAAAAAGACGTTATCACTAATCCCCCTCAAAATATCCCCTCCATTTCCAACACACTAGCCTACTTTCTTCGTCACTGCCCTGGTGTCCTGGTGTCCTGAGTTCAAAATGTTACAACAATTTCTGTCAAGTAAAATGTTAATGGTGTTTTTCTCATCCATCTTGTTCACCAGATCTGGCATCATGCAGATCTTCCGCTAAGTCAAAACAACCATGAAAGGTAAATGTTTTAAATTTGTTTAGGACATCTAGATAGTCACAATACTGCAACTAATGACACTTAGGACAGAGGACTTTCTGAACTGCTTCAGAAAATGGCAAGAAGTCTGGGATTGAGTTTATTTGAAATGAGAGAATTTTAAGTAAAATTAATAGCAATGCATCTTTTACTGCAATGTTTTTAAAAGATAAACATTCAACGTATTCTTTGAGCATACCTCATATATGAGAAATTAAGTTTGAAAAGTTAATGGAGTGGTTCTTAACTGGTGCTGATTTTCTCTCCAGGGAACATTTGGCCATGTCTAAAGACATTTTTGGTTGTCACAATGCTGAGAACGCCTTAGCTCCTAGGAAGCAGAAGCTAGGGAACCTGGTATAGGGAACCTGGTAAATGTCTTGTAGTCCATAGGACAGCTTTTACAACAGAGTATTATCTGGCTCATAATGTCAGTATGCCAAAGTTAAGAAACCCTGAGTTAATGGTATTTTTAGAAGTTTGGGCATAGTGAAGGGAAGAAGTCAGATATTCCAGTAGGACTAGAGCTAACTGCATTGGGATGTTTAGTGAACCACTGATAGTTCACAATTCCTAAAAGATAAATTGTAAACCATGGAATCAGTGAAAGATAAGGGTGAAAACCTGGACAAAGTCTACATGGAAGAGAGCCGTTGCCTATCATGTTAAAGATTCTTAGTTACTGTGGTGTAGGAAGTGAGGTTCTGTGAGAAAGGATCCACAAAGTGACATGGGCATCTTTTCATTTTAGGAGGCCATTCCATGATTTGGAGAGAAAGCATTTAAGTTAGGAGACAGGTTACGTACTGTAACAGCTTAGAAGGGAGAGGTGGGTCTGGAGTATGGCAAGGATTAGAAATGGAGACTAGATGATGGTTTAGAAAAGCAGGAAATAAAATTGGCAATACTTGCTAATTAAATTTGGGGTGATGGTATGAGAAGCTTTAAGAATGCCTCCCAGGGACTGGGGTTGTACTCCATGATAGAGTGCATGTTTTGCAAGCATGTCAAGGCTCTAGGTTTGATCTCCAGCACCCCTCTGCAACAAAGGTCTCTCTAATTCTGCTTTGATAACTTAAGTGAAATAGGAGCCTTTTGGTGAATAATAATTACCAGTAATTAAGATAAAATGAGCTGATTTAGGAGGGAAGGTAATGACTTGGACTTGTTGAGTGATGCCTGTGGACTATGTGAAAGTGTAGCATTATTTATGGACTTTGAAACTTGAAGTCTGAAAAGAGGTCAACAAATCATTTTGTGCAAAAAATGTAGGACAGTTACAGTGCTTTGACTTTTATTTTCTAGATAAAATAGCTTACCTTTGTTTCTGTTAAAGAGGTAATAAGTGTGTGCCTGATAAAAAATTAAAACGTTAACATTAGGCTTTAATTTACAATTAAACAAGGAATAAGCTGGGCACAGTGGCACATGCTTATAGTTCCAGCACTCAAGAGGCTGAGGTAGTAGAATCCTTTAGGGCTCCAGAAGTTCACGACCAGCCTGGACAACATAGTGTAACCTGCATCAAAAAATAAAAGACAAAGAAAAAATACATAGTGAAAACAATTTTTTTGCCCTTGCCACCTGGTGCTTCCCACAGACAACCCTTGTTAAAATTTTCTGTGTTTGGAGTCTGTATATTCAAATGCACAAAAGTTTATACATACATACATACATGAGCATTTAAAAAGCCAAGCGGGGAAAAAAAGCCAAGCGTGCTTGTGCTATGCAGACTTAAATAGCTTGTCTGTTTTTCTGTTTTGTTTTGTTTTTAAAGAAAAAACAAAAATAATACAAAGCTTCAAAACAAGATTGTAGGACAGAAACAAGGGCTAGTACATTGAGTGTTTTCAAATTTGCTGCTCATTTTACAAGATACAGGCATGAAAAATTGACCAGACAGGGCCTGGAATTTAGCTCAGTGGCTTAAGCACCTTCCTGGCAAGCGCGAGGTCGTGAGTTCGATCCCTGATACAAAAAAAAAAAGAAAGAAAAATTGACCAAACAATACAGGCACAAACCCTTTTCAATAAACTAGTAACAGTACTGTAATTATCTTAACTATTTTTTTTTGTGTATATATATATATATATATATACATGTTTATTTTTCCTTTTCCCTTTTCTCCTTTCCTCCATCCCAGTTTGTCTTGCCTTTTGAACAGTGTCATCCCATTTCACAATATGTATTGTACATTTTGGATCTTATTTACTTTTGCAGCTTTTTATATGAGGGAGGCAATACGATGTTTACCACATGCAAGTCTGACTTATTTCACTTGGTCTAGCCTCAGGTTGCACCCATTTCCCTATAAATGTCTCAAGTTTACCCTTTATTGCTGAGTAGTACTCCATAGTATAAAAATACCACATCTTTTTTTATCCATTTCTCAATTGAAAGGCATTTGTATTACAAATTGTGCTGCAGTAAATATGGGTGCACATATATTGCTGTGGTATGATGTTTTCAGTTCTGGGAAAATACCCAGAAGGGGAATAAGTGGGTCGAATGGAATCTCTAATCTTAGTTTTTTGAGAAATCTCCAAAATGATTTCCACAGTGGTTGTACCAGTCTGCACTCCCACCAACAGTGAAAGAGGGTTCCTTTTGTTCTACAGCCCCTTGAGCATTTGTTATTGGTTGATTTCTTTGTGATAACCATTCTTAGTGGGGTGAGATGGAATCACAGTGTTGTTTTAATTTACATTTTTCAAATGATCGATGGTGAACTTTTTTTTCACATATTTATTTGCTTAAATAGCTTGTCTTGAAAATTCATTTGTACAATTATTAAAATGAATGTGGTATTACACTGAAAGTGAGAAATACAAATTGGAGGTGCATAGCATGCTCTCCAGCAAAAAAAAAAAAATGAGCATACATGTTTGCTGATTTAGGCATTATTTTTTTTCTTGCAAAGTTTCAATAAATAGTACTTAGCTTCCAAGAAAACTAGTCATTAAAATAGGAAAAAAAAAAAACCTCACTTTATGAGGCATATATATTTTTCCTTCTGTGAAGTTTGGGTTCCTTTTTTCATTCTCTGATTTTAAAAAGTATATTTTATTAATGAATAATCTTGCAAAGATTTTCTTATTAGTGCATATAGACCAATGTTAGTTTTAACATTATATTCTGTTGTATGATGTATACAGTTGCATCAACAAACATTTTATACTGATGATTGTCAAGAACATCTTCACAAGCTTTATAATTGTGTCCGTAAGATAAATTCTTGATCATGAAGTCAAGGCACATTTGGTTAAAATGTTTAAAAAATATCGTCAAACACCCTTCTAAAATACAGTAAAAGTATGTAAGTGTGAAGGAAAATGCATAAATGCTAATTATAAATACTAGGTGTTAATAAACGAAAATTCTTGCTAATATGTTAAAAATAGTATCTCTTCATTTGATTTACCTTTCTTTCATGAGTGAAATCAATTGTCATTGATGATTGTATTTTTTTCAGTGACTCTTTTGTTTTTACTTTTTGTGGGTCATTTGTCCTTTTCTTATGATTTACACTCATTTTTAAAATTTTATAAAGAGGGGATTTAGCTCAGCGGCATAAGTGCCTGCCTTGTGAGCATGTGGTTGTGAGTTCGATCCCTGGTACCGATAAAAAAAAAAAAAAAAAAATCAACCGAAAACTCCAAAACCATGAGCCAAAATAAACCTTTAAAAAAAACAAAAAAATTTTATGAAGCAACATACTTTTGAATCAACAATACCACCAAAAATTTATCCACTGAAACTTATATTTCTGTAGTCATAGCTTCTGAGTTTTAGGAAAATCTCAATTTATGATTTAAAAATGCAAAAAAGATATTTTCTTCTAGTTGTATTTTAATTTCAGTTTCTTAAATATTAATATCATAAACATTTAGAATTGTTAATTATCAGAATGGGATACAGGTGATTGCTTTTTATGTTTCCCAAAAGATTATTCCAATACCATTTCTTGAGTAAGCCTTCTTTTTCTTGATTTGAGATGCTGCATGATTTAGATATTAAATTTCCACAGGTACTTGTTTTTTTCATAAACTACTGAGATGAAGTCTTTCTGATGATGATTACTGCGGACACTTCTGTAAATTGACAGAGTTAAACTAATTAACTTGCTGCTGTAAGGGAGGCATTCACAGCAGAGGAAGAACCTTATTTCACTGAGAATAAACTAGGTTATAGAATTTTGGAGAAAGGCAGTGTTAAAGCAGATTTTAAATACAGTAGTATTTGATACTTTTAAAGCACATAAAGATTGTGTTTCAGGGTTAATAAACATCAGGCCTGGCTACCAAGCATACTGAGGGTCTTGTTTCCGTGGAGACTGCAGAGCCTGGATAAATGTGGAATGTGTATCTGGAAACCCCTTATCTGAAGCTCTGAGTTGGAAATTGAGGCTGCTTCTGTTTCATAATGAGCCATCATTCATGCAAGAGTGGGACAGTCCATTCTTACTAGTACAGTTTCAAAATTGTTTCTGAAAGTCTGATTATGGAGAAAAAATGTTCAGCACTAATATCTTTACTATGAGTAATGCATTTTTTACAGAATTACTCTTGTCTGTTGAGTCCAAATATCAATTTATTTTAATTATGGCATCTATATTTTGTAAGTAATACATTTCAATATGTGATAGGCTTTGCTCCCCTCTTAAGAATTTCCCATCTATACGTATGTATTTTTGTCAAACGATATTCAGAATAATTTTATTGTTTACATTTTTTGACGTTGCACTTGTGTGTGTGTGTGTGCGTGTGTGTGTGGTGCTGGGTAATGAAACCCAGAGCCCTGTGCATGCAAGGTAAGAGCTCTGGCACTGAGCCACATCCTCGGCCTCCCTTTTGTATGTCTGTGTGAGTGTGTGTGTGTGAATGTGTGTATGGTACTAGGATTGAACTCAGGGCCTTGTGTTTGCTAGGCAAGCACTCTACCACTCTATCAATTATATCCCTAGCTCACTGAATCTTGCATTCTTAAATAGATCTGATAGGCTTAGTTCATCTCTCCCCAGTACCTCTTTCCACAATTTCCCAGTTGTTTCATGTTTATTTTTCCAAATTTTTAGAATACTTTTTGCTAGGTAATGTATTTTATTTTATTTTATTTTATTGGTAGCAGGGATTGAACTCACAACCTCATGTATGCCAGGCAGGTGCTCGTGCCACTGAGATAAATCCCCAGCCCAAGGTTATTTGCTTAAAAAAAAAACAACTATCTGTATTTTAACTATAATCTTATTACATATACAAGTTAATCTGGAGAAACTAACACATTAAGGTTAATTTTTTTTCTTTTATTTCAGTTACTTTTATTGCAGTAAAACAAAATTTATCAAGTTAATCATTTTTAATTTTACAGCTGAATAGCATTAATACATTTATACTTACAGTAACCACGTTCCATATCCAGAACTCTTTTTTTTTCTGCATCCTTGCAAGAAAAAAAGAGTTCTGCAAGAATGCAGAAAAAAGAGTAATAATAATTCTATGTTACTACATCCCCATAGGCCCTGGTAACAAATTCTGTCTCTTGATTTTTACTGTATTCTGTATTAATGGAATTACGTATTATTTGTCTTTTTGTAATTGGCTTATTTCTCTTAGCAACATGTCTTCAAGGCTTATACGTTTTGTAACATATACCAGAATTCCCTTCTTAAAGCTGACTAATGTTCTTCTGTGAGTAAATACATTTTGCTAATTCATTCATCTGTCAGTAGACACATACTTGCTTTGCTTCCACTTGTTATTTATTTATTTATTTTTTACTGCTGCTATGCACATGGATGCACAAATATCTCTTTGTGACCCTGCTTTCAGGTAATTAGTATTTACACCAGAAATGGAACTGCTGAATCATGTGGCAGTTGGCTTTAATTTTTTGAGAGTAGCCATACTGTTTTCCACAACAGTTATACATTCTTACCAGTAAAGTGCAAGCGTTCGGTTTTTCCACATAATTGGAAAAACTTGTTTTTTTCTTGAATATTGTTATTATACATCCTAATGGGTATGTAGTGGCATCTCCTTGTTTTGTATTTGATTAATCATTAGTGATGTTAAAAATATTTCATGTGTTTGTTTATCTTGGAAGAAATATCTATTCAAATCTGTTATCCATTGAATTGGTTGATATTCGTTGTTGAATTTTAGTTCTCTATATGTTTTGAATATTAATCCCTTATCATCTGTCTGATTCACAGTTTTATTTGCCCATTATGTGTGTTACATCCCCTACCACAAAAGCGTATGTGGTCATAGATGGGGCTTTGTGAAGGCTGCTGGATCTAGGGTGATGCCATGATTGATTTATGGTTCCCTAGGATTAAAGGTGCCCTACCCTGGGTGTGAGTGCTACCTGCCTTGAGGGTAGATAGCCTGGATAGCATAAGAAATAGAACGGGGGCCCCTATTTGTCACTTGCTTTTGCTGCTTTGCTACTTTTCTGCTCTGCTGCCTTCTGCTCACCATAAACCATTTCTTCTCTACAATGCACCTCTGCCATGCCACAGTGCCCTGGAACCAGCCAACTATGAACTGAAACCTCTACAAACTGTGAGCTACAATCAGCCTTTCCGCCTTTATCTTTGAGTGTCAGATATTTTGTCTTAGCAACAAGAAAAGTAAGACACTGTGGTTCTGCCTTTTACTCTGTTGATAGTGTCTTTTAATGCACAAATTTAAAAAATTTTAATGAAGTCCAGTATGCTAATTGTTTTTGTTGTTTATGCTGTTGTTGACTGCCCTTGGTGTCATATCCAAGAAATCATTGCCAAATTGAAAGTCTTAAAGCTTTTGCTCTATGTCTTCTTCTTAAGGTGTTTATAATTTTAGGAACTGTGTTTTGATCCTTAATCCATTTCCAGTTAACTTTGGATAGCCTATTATGTAAGAGACCAACCTTATTTTGCACATGCATATCCATTTTTCTCATGTGACTTGTTTAAAAAAAGACTGTCTTTTGCCCATTAAATAGTCTTGATTCCTTTGCCAGAACTCATTTGACCAAAAAGTGAGGATTTATTTCTAGACTGTATTCCATTCATCTGTATGTCTGTCTTTATGGCAGTATCACATTGTTGTGGTCACTAATACAGCTTTGTGATAGGTTTTTTGAAATTAGAAAATGTGACTCTTTCAGCTTAGTTTGTTTTTCAGGATTGCTTTGCCTATTTGAGATCTCTAAAGAGTTCATATAAACTTTAGAGAAGATTTTTTTATATCTTTTGAAACATTGTTGGAATTTTACTAGGTATTGCATTGAATCTGTAGTTCACTTTGGGTAGTATTGATACTTAACTGTATTACATCTTACAGTCTATGAGCATGGAATATCTTCCTACTTATTTGTTTTAATTTCAGTCGTGTTTGTAGTTCTCATTCAAATTTTTCACCTCCTTGATTAAATTAATTCCTGTTTTATTTTTGATGCTTTTGTAAATGGAATTGTTCATTTGTGTTTCAGATTGTTCATTTTTAGTATACTTTATAAATATTTATTAGGGGTGTCTGTATATATGCCTGTGTGTTG
The DNA here is from genome assembly GCA_004027455.1 of Hydrochoerus hydrochaeris. NCBI lineage: Eukaryota > Metazoa > Chordata > Mammalia > Rodentia > Hydrochaeridae > Hydrochoerus > Hydrochoerus hydrochaeris. The sequence goes on along the minus strand of PVLA01002722.1, from coordinate 46,572 downwards.
TATGTGTGAGATTTTTAGTATTTTCTACATAAAAGATCATAGCATAGGCAGAGATAATTTTATTTCTTTCTTCTCAATTTAGATATATTTTTACTTTTTCTTCTTTTTTGCCTGTTCACTCTGGCTGGAACTTCTAGTACTGCATTGAATGGAAGTGATAAAAGCAGATATCTTTGCCTTTATTCTGATACTGGCAGAAACCTTTCTGGCTTTTTTACATCCCTGTATAATGATTGTTATGGGCTTCTCATTTATGTCTTTTATTATGTTGAAGAAGTTTCCTTCTGTTGTTACTGTGTTGAGTGTATGATGAAAGATACTGTCTTGTCCATTTGGGGTGGGGGTCTGAGAGAAGGTCTTGCTATTCAGTTCAGGCTGGTATTGAGTGCCAGACTGGCCTTGAACTTAGAGCACTCTTCACACATCAGCCTCTCAAGTGCTAGTACTGCAGGTGTGCACCAGCATGCCCAGTCTCTGACAGCTTCTTTTTTTTCTGCATCAAGACGGAGCCCCTCTGCAGCCTGCCCATTATGTTAATGTGGTATATTACTTTAATTGACTTTCATGTGTTGAATTGACCTTACAATTCAAGAATAAATTCCACTTGGTCATGATGTGTGATAATATGCTGCTGAACTCAATTCGTTAGTACTTCGTTCAGTTTTTGTATTGTGGTTCATAGTGGATATTGGTCTGTAGTTTTCTCATGTTATCTTTTTCTGACTTTGCTGTCAACATAGTGCTGGGCTCAGAGAATGAAGCATTCCTTCCACTTCTAGTTTTTGGGAAGGATTGATAAGACTAGGTTTCAGCTATTTAAATGTTTGGTAGAATTTACCTTTGAAGCTGTCAGGTGGTCCAAGTTGGAAGATTTTTTTTAAATTATTGATGCAATCTCTTTTTGATTACCAGTTCATTCTCCCTAGTGCAATAGGGCTCTTTAGATTTTTTTTTGAGGGAGAGAAAGAACGTGCAAGTGCGAGACCTATACTGAGATTAGGATTCAGTTATGACACCTTTTTTGTTTTCAGCAATTTTCCTCTAGGTCATGTAGTTGTTGGCATCAAGATTGTTCATAGTGTTTTTCTGCAATCCTTTGTATTTTGATAGAATTAATAGAGTGCCTCCACTTTTATGTATAATTTTAGTGTGAGTCTGCTCTTTATTAATCCATCTAAAGATTTTATTTGTTGATGTTTTTGAAGAACCACTTTCATTTTCATTGTTTTTCTCTATTTTTCTATTCACTTTATATTTGCTCTAATCTGTACTATGTATTTTTGTACTTCTGGTAGCTGTGGTTTTAGTTTTTACAATCTTTTAATTATAAATTTAGGTTTTGATTTGAGATCCTTTTTATTTAAATGAACTGTTAAGAGCTTAAATATTCCTCCTTGGCCTACTGTTTGTTTCGTATAAGTAAGTATGATTTTTTTGTTTTCATTTTTGTCTGTATATTTTCTGATTTCCCTTATGATTTTTTCTTTTGAGCCATTGTTTGATTTCCATAATTTTGTAATTTGTCATCTGTTACTGATTTCTGATTTCATCTTTTGTTGCCAAAGAAACAATGCTTTGTATGAAATTTTATCTTTATGTTGAGATTTTGTAGTCTATGTTTTTTAATGGTGTGTTATTAATTAGATTTATAGTTGTTATATTTCTTTGTAGTATGTAACCTTTTAATAGTATGTAATTTTTTACTATTTTAACCTTTTTTGATTTCAAGTACATTTAGTCTGAAATGAGTGTAACTGCTTATTCCTTTGGTTACTATTGGCATGGAATCATTTTCTTACTTTTCATTGTAAACCAGTTTGTCTCTTTAGATCTCAAGTGAGTCTTTTGTAGGCACATATAATTGGATCATTTTTATTCTACCAATCTCTGCCTCTTGATTAGAAAGATTAATCCGTTTACATTTAAAATAATTTCTAAGAGGGAGAGACTTTGTCATTTTACTGTTTGTTTTCTTGTACCTCATTTTTCCACATCATTTCCTTTTCATGTATTTTGCAAGTTTCATTGGTTACTATGGGGATTACATTTAAGCTCAAGTTGCAGCATTCTAATTTGAATTCATACCAGCCTAACTTTTAGTAGCATACAAAAATTGTTCCTTCAGTTGCTCACTTGTTTTAGTTGCTGAAATGTTATTCTCTTATATGTGAAAAGCAAAATGTGTAGTTAAAAAAAAGTTATCATAATCCCGGATTATGTGTTTACATTTGTTATGATTTTTATTTCCTCATACTTAGACAATAAGTGTTCTTTTGTTTCACCCTGCAGGACTGCATTTCTTGCAAAGCTGATTTGTGGTAGCGAAATTCCTCAGGTTTCGTTTACCTGAAAATGTCTTAGTTTCTTCTTCACTTTTAAAAGATAGGTTTGCCAGATATAGAATTCTTAGTTGACATTTTTTTAATTAGTACATATTTGTAGTACATGAATTTTACAGTCATCTTGGGGAGTTGATACATGTACACAATACAACTTTTTAAAAAATCTCTTTCCCTCCCTTCTCCCTCTCTGTTTCCTCTGCTTCCCCTTTTGACTTTTTCATTCTTAGTGATATTAATCTTAGTTCATGTTTATTGCATAAAATGTCCACATTAATGAAGTTATTAGAACCTCGTACACAGCATGTCTTCACTATACCTGTTTCCTCACCCCTTCCCTGTTACTCCTGTGCCCTTGGTCCTGTGGTTCCTTTCCCAACTGCAAGAAATCCATCCCCTTTTCTCCTTCTGTCCTTCTCTTATTTTGATCTTAATTTTTACTTTGCTTTACTTAGATGACAGTGTGGTTTTCAAGTTTGTGTGTCTGGGTAATTAAACTCAGCATTTTCCATATGCATCTGTTTTCCTATACCTGGCTCAAATTTATCCTTTATAGCCAAGTAGTAGTCCATTATATATAGATAACATATTTTTTTAACCTGGTCATCTATTGATGGATATTCTGGCTGTTTTCAGGATCTAGCAGCTATGAATTATACTAACATGAAAATTGGTATGCATGTACCAACCACTGTAGTGTGTCTTAAGCTTTTTGGTACAGATACCTAGAAGAAGGGAGCTAGGTCCTATGGAATTTCTAATTTTAGTTCGAGAAATCTTCAAATTGATTTCTATTAATGGTTATTTATTTGGACTTGCTTTGTGTTCCTGATGGGGCATTGATTGCAATGAACTTTCCTGTTGGAACTCCTTTCCATTGACCCCACTTGGAGTTTTTGTTTCCTCTGGGTTTTTAACTGTGTTGGTTTCATTATTTCTATTAAGAATATTCTTGTGTATTTTCTGGAGTGCTGGTTTAACAGTCCTGTACTTTTGAGTTGGTCTTTCTATGGAAAGTTTTTATTTCTCCATCTATTTTGAGGGATAGCTTTGCTGAAAACTTTAATCTGGGTTGAAAGTTATTTGCTCATAAGGCTTGAAATACTTCAGACTCTTCAGACCTTAAAGGCTTGTGTTAAGAAGTCTATTGTAGTTCCAATTGGTTTATCTTCATATGTGGTTTTTCTGTTTTTCTCTGATCGCTTTTAAAATTCTAGCTTTTTGCTGGCAATTTAATAAGAGAGTATGCATTGGATGCTGCTTTTTTCATGCTCCATGTTGCTTATTTGTATGTTAAGCTCTTATATTTGCAAAATTTTTTTCTGTGATTTCTGTAAACATATTAATAAATCCATCTGTGTTATTTTTTAGTTTTTCTCTTAAGTCCAGTTAGCCTTAGATTGTTCTTATTGTCATCTAGTAGCTTCTGAATAATCCTTTCTTGTACTCTTTATTTTCATTGTGGTTTCTTTGAATAAACATAACTGACTGTTTTATCCTGAATTTCTGACAGTCTTCATATGGGTCATTTCTATAATTTATGAATTACACACAGTTTTCTTTTTTAATTTCAAGTGTAATTCTGACATTTTTTTCAGGATTCAATACCTTTCTTGAATCTGTCATTCAAATTTTCAACTATTTTGGTTAAATTATCCCCAAAATCACCATTGGTATATTGACTGATATTATAGCAAACTTTTGGTTTATTTTCTTTTTGAATTTGTGTATTTCTTCATCCTTTTTGTAAACTTTTTGTAGAGTTCCACTATCTGGTATTTGTTTTCTTCCCTCTTTGTGACCTCTTAGTCTGCATTGGGAGACTTAGGAGACCACCGAGGTCTTCTGTTGCCTTGCGTTCCCATGCTCCTCCCTGTGTGTATGTATACCTATCGGGTGGTTTTGTGTGTGTGTGTGTGTGTGTGTGTGTGTGTGTATGTGTGTGTGTATGTGTGTGTGTGATATAAATAGATATTTATTTACCTCCCCCTTTTTTCTCCCTCTTTCTTTTTTGGGATTGCTATAGATTTGAGGTCCAGTAGAGTGAACAGCTTGTTTATAAGAAGGATTTTAATAAGTTATTGCTTCCCCATGAAGTCTTTTCAGCTTTTTATGTCTAGTGATACTATTTACCCCTTCTGTTATTTAAGTGATTTGGCCTCTTGCCCTGTTTTTCAGAAACTTCTTATAACAGCAGCAACTTTTTAGTGATGTCCTCTAACCTTACCTAGCTGTTAGGCCTTGAGTCTGTCCCACAATCCTTCCATGTGCATTTGTTAGCAAGGAAAGGTTGCAGCCTGGTTGATCTAGTACCAGTTTTTCAGTAATGGACTGTAGTAACGTTTATGTCCTCCAGACAATCTGGATATCGGCATGCATGGAACACCAGCTGGTTGCGTAACTATGTTCTCTTGCCTGAACTATTAGTCAACAAAAACAGTATAACCAGGCACAAATTGAGTAATGACAAACTCTTATAACTAACACTGTACCAACTCTAACCATAGGAACAAGAACTATAGTTATAGAAAAAACTGTAAGACAACCCAGGTATTTATATATAGTAAATACCTACTAAACAGAACAATAGAACCTCCTTTCAAAACAGAATAGTTATTTAGCTGTAGTAAGATATAGTTAGCCTACAAGTTCATAAGCGTGATTGATATGGGTATGGAAGCATGAAGAAAAAAAGAAATAGGTTATGAAACATTAAGCAATGGAAGATTGGTAGACAGTGATAAGATTTAAAAGAATAAAGGAGTAAAGGAAAATTAGTACTATTAGTCAAGAGTAACCGCAAAAAACAAGATAAGGGTAAATATTAGAGAATAGAAATTAAACTAGGGGAAAAGAAAATGAGAAATATTCTGGAAGTAAGTTGAAAGAGGGTGAACAGTGAGGACCTATTCAAATGAATACAACAAATTTGTATTTAAAAAAGCAAACAATAGGTAATACAACTCCAAACTCCACCAGTTAAAAATCAAGAAAATGCCAATAGAGAAGAAAAGAATTGGGTTAAATGGAGAGAGAAGAGCAAAAAGAAAAAGAGTAATATGTATTACCAGAAGAATGTTTCCTTCAAGAGCCTGCAGTCTTTAATTTTACAAGTAACATCCCTTTTTGTCCCTCTTTGGGTTTGTGCGTAGATGGGGTTTATGTGGAGATTTGTTAGCTCAGCGGGTCCCCAGTCTATAAACCCATTTATAGCAACTGCTCAAACTGGGATACCAGCCTAGGAAAGATGTAGAGCATTGGATGCTGAGGCTCCTGGCATGGATTCCTGCTGGTTAGGGGCCAACACTGGGTACCCGATGTCTATTCCATTGTCCATGGGACCAGCTTGAGACACCAGGTAAGGGCTGGCTTGTGTCACTTCAGGGTGCCCAGTAGAGAACTAGGTGCTCCTGGGACTTGCATGGGGAGATTCCAGCAGACCCAATTAGGGCCCAGGGCACTGAATGGTATCTCATGGGTGTCTGGAGCACTGGACAAAACAGGCAAATCTTTAAAACTCGTTGCTAACCAGGCAGAGGACTAGCCTAATATGCCAGGCTGGGACTATGCCTAGGACTCTGGCAAAATGCAGGGTGGAGATTCTGGTTTACCCAGCATGTGGGATCAGTGTGCCTGGTGCTGAAGGGATGTTCCCACAGTCCACCTGTACCAGGAGAAGACTCACGTGGGATTAGAACTCCCCATGGAAATCCAGGCCACCTGGTGAGTAATGCTAGATGTCAGACAGTCTTTTAGTGGGTCTAGGATTAGTGTAGGGCAGTGAGATTTGGACACAGAGGCAAGCAAGCCAAGGGTGCTAGCTAGACCAGTGTTACCTCTGTGTGCTGGACAAATGTCCCATTTGGCATGGGATAAACTTGAGGCTCCAGGCAGTGACTCAGGAGTGCCTGAGGTGCAATATCAATGACTCTTGATGTGAGCGGAGTTCCCTTGTTTATCCTGTCAGGTCTGAGATAGGTGGGTGGAGAGCAAACCTCTTCTGTCCCTGATATCTCCCCTGTCTGTGTCCACAAAAATGCTTCTGGGCTGCAGCCTGAGGTTCTTGGAGAGGGGCCCATATAGCCCTAGTCTATCCTGTGAGGCTAGATTCTGCAGCACTCCTTGGATCTCTCCAGCTGTTTGGGAAGTCCTCAGAATGACTGTTTGGAGGTGGGAGAGGGCATAGGCCCAGTGGGATTGCTTCCCCTCCTTTTAACTCCTACGTATATTCTGTTTGATCTACAAGTTTTTTTCAAGTTGATTTTTTTGTATCAAGTTACATGCTTCTTCCCTTCTTTCAGTTAACTGTATTTTTAGTTGATCTTTTCATCTCAGAAGTGGCTCCTCATCTGTTTATCCATGTTGGATCTCATCTTTTTTTTTTTTTAAGTACTTTAAATATGTTAGTTTACTGTCTTTTGCCCTCAGAGTTTGCTAGGCATTATCTGATAATGTAACAACTTGACAAGTCACATCTTATTTGATCCTGTGCAGATTCTGTCTTTGGTTTTTCACAGTTTGATTATGTTTTGATGTAAATCTCTGAATTCATCTTATTTGGAGTCTGAATCAGTTTCCTGTATGTTAATAGTGGTGTGTCAGAATTGATTTGGGCATTTTTAGCCATTATTTATTTAGACAATCTCCTTGTCCTCCTTTTTGGCTCTTGGTAAATGTGCATGTTGGTCTACTTGATGGTGTCCAGCAGATCCTTTAGGTTCTCTTTTATTTCTTACTGATTTTCTTTTAGTTCTTCAGACTCAGTGATTTCACTTGTTTCATCATCAGGGTTGCCAGTTTGTTTTTCCACCTGCCAAGATTTGCCTTTGAGTCTCTTCAGCAGATTTTAAATTTCAGTTACTGTTCTTTTCAGTTCCAGAATATTTTTTTTGTTTTTAGGTTTTCTGTTTTATCAAAGTCTGTTAGGCAGGCCTGTCTTAGGAACAGATTCTTGGAATCTTATTTCTTTGTATATTTTGTGGTTATTTGTTTAAAAAAATAGATGTTTGAATTTAACAGTGTGATGTCTCTGGAAATCAGATTTTAGACTTTTGTCTTCACTTTGTTTTGATCCTTGTAGCTTTTATCAAGGATAAGTCTGATTTTTTTCCCTTTACCTAGCCATAGTGACTCTAACTTTTCATGTGTGAATCACCCTTCCCCTTTTCATGGGTTGAACCCCAGGCTTTCACACCAAGCTGTATACCAGACACTTTTTATTTTGAGCAGAGTCTTGCTCAGTGACCTCTTCCTTCCAAAAGTGGAGAAAGAGAAAAATAAAGAACGAAGAGGGTGAGAGATGCGGTTGGCCCTTTCAGCCCTCTGGAAATCATCTTGCAGCAATGGTGGTACATCAGCTGTGACTGTCCATCTCTGTGGTCAGAAGCGGTAGTTAATAGAACAACTTGATATTGGTATTTGGGGGACACAGTTTTTTAATTGCTCACCCATGCTCCACAAGCAAGCATCATACAAGCTTTTTCACAAATATACACTGCCTACCAAAGGATCTGTTAGGGGAGAGATAGATAGTTCCTCCTGAGCTAAGAACTGAAATCAACTGAAATCACTGACAGTTGACCTTACTGTCGAACCCTTTTCTGGGAAGTCTTAAGCCTTTAATAGTTTTTCAGAGTTCAAAAATAGTTACATCAGTGTAATTGATGTAAGTGTAATTGCCAGTGTAATTGCCTGATTGGGGACATTGACTCCTCCTACTTGCTACTCCGTTTTCTCAGAATCCTCTAAGCCAGTGGTGGCAAACCCATGGCACGAGTGCCACAGCCAGCTGTTTGTCATCATTGGAAGCTCTAAAGGGTTCACTATCACTGCTATAAGTTATTATTCTTATATTTCAAAATATATATAGTACAGTGGTACCTCAGTTCACAAATACTTGTTTGTGAACAATTTGGTTCTCAAACAGAAGTGTTAGGCAAAATTTTACTTCCGTTCACAGATTTTGTGTCTGGTGATGAACATGACCGCAGCCACCTTCCCTGGAAGCATGGAGTGAGCTATGCTCCTGAACTGAGGTGCCGCTGTGTTGTCTTTCCATTTGGTTAAATTTTATTATAGATCCTTCAGTGGAATTACAGTTTTTATAGGCCCTGTACATTTTCCAGTTATGTTCATTCTTTGTACTTAAAATTTTTTGCTTGCTATTATAATTGGTTTTCCATTATAGTTGTTTCTCACCTTTTTATTAATAGTGATTAATTTCATATGTAGCTGCCTTAAATTATTTCCTTTTCTTAAATTGTTTCAGTGTTTCTCAAAAGATGGTCCACTTTTAGTTAGTGATGATTTTGACATTATTCTCAAATACTTACACCTCTTATTTTTTGAACAGTTGCATTGGCTAGTGCTTCCAGTCTAGTATTTAATGTTAATAATAACCTGCACCTTTGTCATATATTTAATATAACATGCTTAATATGATATATTGTGTGGCTACTTAATGACCTCATGCTATAAAATTTTACTTAGGAACATTCAGTGATGCGCCTTATATGATTTCATGATTAGGTAGATTCTTAATGATTAATGTGGACATATGGTTTATTTAATAATAAGTCATTTATTTTTCATTTCTTTTTTTTTTTTAAGAATATTACATGGTCCTAACACAGTTCATTGTGATGAAGCATAACTTTGTTTTAACTTTGGGTATTGTAGGAACCATTGAGGATGCATAAAAATTATTTGTGGACTCATGAAAAAGGAGTAAAAAAATTCTGACTTTTGATCATCTGAACTTAAATTTGTGAGTATTTTTTAATATATATTTTTTTATTTTAAGAAAGATGAAACCAAGGAAAATAAAACAGAATAAAACCAATCAAAGTAAACCAGTATAAGTGATACAGGACTTCAAAACCTTATGAAATCAACAATAGTTACTATAATGCCTTTTGTTGTCTTCAAAATAGCTGCAGATACCTTTGGACATAGTAAAAATTGAACAGAACAGGATAGAATAGAAATGATAAAAACAAAAAAATGAATACAAGAAAAGACTTTAAAACAAGCCAATAGTAAATCCAAAATGGCTACCATATATATCTTGCTTTTAAATAGCTGCTCATGCCATCGGATTTAACATAAAACAAAAGAGAATAAAACTCAACCCAACAAAACAGTGAAAATGATATGGTTTCCAGGTGAGGATTGCTTCCTGGTGAGGCCTTGTTCTCTCCCTCTGCAGTCTGTGAATGGCGCTGACTCATGGAGAGAGGCTTGGGTCTGGCTGGCCCCACTTTGGCAGCGGCCCATGCACAATGCTGGTTTTCAGGCAGGGATTATCTCCTCATTTTTAATATAATTTTAACCTGAGAGCTATACAGCTTAATTTTTGAGTACAACATGCAGCTTTTGGAAGTTTTATTTCTTACCTTTACATATTTTTTCCATATTTGTAATGGTTAATAGCTTTCTGGTGTCAAAGTTGTGTAACTATAATGTGTAAACAGTATTTCAGGATCATTAGATCAAAGACTGCATTTTTTTTTCTGATGAAGTCACTAATTGAGTAATAAATATTTCTAACCTCTGTCTTTGAATTACTGTGTACTTCTATGATAGTTCATATGAGTCAAACATTAAAAGAAATAATATATTGTGTGGCTAGTTAGTGACTTCATGCTATAAAATTTTACTTAGAAACATTCAATGATGGGCCTTATATGATTTCATGATTAGGTAGATTCTTAATGATTAATGTGGACATATGGTTTATTCAATAATAAGTCATTTATTTTTCATTTCTTTTTTTAAATTAGTTTTTATTTAGCAAATCAGGCAACACAGATAACTGTTGGGAAAAGTCATCTCAATTGCACCATATCCCACCAACTTGAATATCTTTTACAGGCTATGATGTGTGTTAGAGTTGAAGATATGGATATAGATGAGTTATAGTGGCCATTCTAATAGTAGAGAGATAGCATATCCTTACTCCAGTGCAGCAGGAAGAGTATATAGTAGAGGTATAAATGAAGAAACATACTTGTTAGGAAAAAAAATAATTTGCTCATAGTGTTGTGGGAGGGGGTCATAGTACTGAAACAAATATAACGTTGGAAGCTAATTATACATCATTGTAGTCAGGTTTTCAAGAGAATAGATTTAATATAAGAAACATAATTTATGGGATTATTTTATAATATTCACCCAAAGACTCAAATGTAGAAGAATGCGGATCTGTCCACACACTAGAGACCAAAGAATCCAGCTGAGGACCTGGATCCCACAGCAGTGTCATGTGTGAGTCCAGCTAGAGACCTAGAGCCCATGGTAATGTCTTCTGAGTCCAGTTGCAGGCCTAGAGCCCACAGCAGTGTGTCATGCAAGTCTGTATCAAAGATCTACACTGGGAAGGCCCAAAGCTCAGTAGTAGAAGCTAGAAAGCCTGCACCATCAGCCTGAAGAATCTGTGCCAGCAGGCTGAGGGATCTGAACTAGTGCTAGGAAGTGATGCTTAAGGTAAGGACCAGAGCTCCCCTGAAGAGAACCATAGCCATCTTTAGCAACAGCAAGAACTCAGGCTTCTCTGATGATGAGACTACCTGAGTTCATATCAAGAAAATCAGTGTGACAAGCTTCTCCAGAAGAAGGAGAATCAACATTAACCATCTTTCCCTCCAGTCCTGCTTTTATGCTGCTGGCAGCAGTCCTCAGGTGGGCCTTTCACATTCAGCACCATGTTGACTCAATTCAGCTTGGTATTATAAGTTGACCATTAGTTTATCCACCTCCACATCTAACTGGAAGGCAAAATTGTGCAGGACACTCTAGGCAGAATAGTGATAACCATATCAAAGTCCATGACAAACTTGGAGAATGACGGAATGTAAGCTTTAGAGATAAGAGTTATCAAAAATAAGAGACCAGGAAGCTAAAGTAGAGTTAGATATTGTCTGCCAAATTAAGCATTTAGGCTTGATAGTGTTGCATAGGAAAGTACTTATCTTCCTTATTCTTTTCATATTTATAGGTTTCAGTTATTGGCATTATCTGTGATCTGAAAATATTACATGGAAAATTCCAGAAATGAATAGTTCATAAATTTTAAATTATACACTGTTTTGACTGATTGATGAAATGTTATGTAGTGTTCATCTCACTTGTTATATGATACCTGAATCATCTGGGGTATTCACTGTATATATGTTATTTACCTATTAGTCACTAAGTAGCTGTCAAGGTTGTCAGCTCTGTCACAGAATTACATTGCTGATAGTCAAGTGACCCTGACTTTACTTAATAGCAGTCCCAAAGCACAAAAATGATGATGCTGGCAGTTTGTGCCAATGAGAAGCCATGCATTTCTTCTTAATAATGGGAAGGTGAAAGTTCTCAACTTAGTAAGGAAAGAAAAAAATCATATGTAGAGGTTGCTGAGTTCTACAGCACAGTTTGAGAAAGAGATCACATCAAGTAATTTTATAGTATATTGTTTACATTGTTCAATTTTATTGCTGTTAATCTCTGCTGTGTGTAATTAACAGATTTGACTTTCAGAAATAGTATTCATAGTGTTCATTGTTATTCATAATTTCACACATCTATTTGGCGTCATAGAATATATTGCCTGGGTGTAATTTTTGTGTAACACTGTTATTTAAAATCTCTATGAGGTAATTGGTTCGGAGAATGATCAGTACTTGAAGGAGAAAAGTTTCATCACAGCATGGTTGAAGTAGAACGGTAGGGCGATATGGTTAGATTTGCAAGTGGGCAGAATTTGAATGAGGTGTGCTGCTTTGAACTTCCACATCAAGCCAGCTAGTGTTGAATGTACTGTCTTGGGAAAAGCATCATAGTCAGCAGTGCTTAGAGGCAAGATACTATACTTTGCCCGTAGGCAGGTTATGCTTTATAAATAGAAAACATACCAAAGTTAGACTCTTAATTTTAGTAATGATGGTTCCAATTTATTTTTCAACTTTATGATGGGCTTATCAGAACATAACCCCATTGTAAGTCAAAGAGATTGGGATTTAAAATGGTTTAATTTATAATTTTTCATTTCTATATTGAGTTTTTCAAGATATCAAATACATTTTTGGCTTACAGTGTTTTTAATATACAATGAGTTTATTGGAATATAACTTCATTGTAAGTTAAAAGTCTATTTGACACATGAAAGATTAATTGGTAGCATTTTAAAAATTATAAAACCTTGCAGTCAAGTTTAAAATCAAATTGTATAAATATGAGTCACTGAGATTGTACATTTTAAAATGTTCCTACAGATTCTAAATCAGATCAAAACATAAGAATTTATTAATATCCCGTAAATCCACAGACATTTTTTGTGTTCTCAGTGGTTTCTTTAATATGCAGTCAGTGGCATCTTGTATGCCTCTGTTTTAATAAGCTAAAGAAAGGGCTGGTTATGGTGGCACACACCTGTAGTTGCAGCACTTGAGAGGCTGAGAGGCAGGAGGAGTTCAAAGCCAGCCTGGGCTACATAGTGAATTCAAGGCTAGTCTGAACTATATAGCAAGACTGTCTCAAAAAACAAAACAAAACAGATGAGGATAGAGAATATCACATTTAGCAAATATTTCTTAGTAGCCAATACTCAAGACTATTAGTTTCAAGTCTGACTATACCTAGAGATAATGTAAAATATAACTGAATCTTAACCAAATGAAAGAAGGAAACTTAGTTCCCTGAATTAAGGAAAAGCTTTGTTTGTTTGCTTTTTTAAAAAGTTTTTTTTTTGGGGGGGGGTAAAAAAGAATGTATAGGGCTGGGGATTTAGTTTAGCACCCTAAGTACCTGTCTGGCAAGCATGAGGTCATGAGTTCAATCCCCAGTACAAAAAAAAAAAAAAAAAGAATATATAGATACACATGTATATATGTATTTAAGAGGTAAAAGACTATATATTATATAATTGTATATAAAAATATATGGTTTTAACCATATGAAGGAAGCCCTGAACTAAGGAAAAAATATTCATATATCTTATAAATAATTTTTTTATCTCTTAATTTTGTTTACTTCCCCTTTCTGTCACCTACCTCCCCCCTCTTCCTTCCATTTCCCATTTGCAAAAGATCTCTCTCTCTCTGTTTTCTATCATCTCTCTTTTACTTTGCTTTTTAGTTATTTATCATTTGGTTTTGTCATATAAGAGAAACCATGCTATATTCAAACTTATGCATCTCATTTTATTTAATACTTTAGTCTCAAAGTACATTTATATTCTTACAAATGACTCAAATTTATCCTTTATTGCAGATTAATATTCCATTTTGTATTATCACATTTTCTTTATCCAATCATCTGTTGCTGGACGCATAGGCTGTTTCCAAAATTTGGTTATTATGAATTGTACTCTCTCCCTTCCTCTCCCCCAAGGATATTTTTCATAATATGTTATTTGTAGTAACAGATAGTGGGTTTCTCATCTCTATTATGAATAAATGCAGATGGTGCCCAAATTGCAGTTCTTCTGTTTATGATTTTTTCTTTATCATCAAGTAAAAGCATTGTGCATTCTGTACAAATCATTTTTAAAATTTTGAATGTTGACCTTTTCTAGGGTTTATCAGTCAGCTTTTGTGTTGCTGAGGCACAGTGTCCAGCACTTACCACTGAGAGGAGGAAAGGTTTATTTTGGATTCATGGATTCATGGATTGGAACCTTTAGTCCATGGTTGGCTGGCTCCAAGGCAGAAATGTCATGTCAGAAGGACCTAGTGGACAACTGGTCACCCCCAGGCAGCCTGAAAGCAGAAACAGAGTGGTAGAGCCAGGGCACAAGAATACACCCTTCCAGCTCATACCCCCAGGAACCTTCATTTTCTGACCAGGCCCAAACTCTGAACAGCACAGCTGTGAATTCATCAGTGGACCAAACACTGATCAGCGGAGCATCTCCATAATCCAGTCACCTTCCAAAAGTCCCACCTCTAAACACAAATCTTTTTGGATCTGAACTATAACACTGAGCCACTGATAGATAAGTGGACAGGGTACTTTCAAGGCTGGAGTGGCAGTTGTCAATCAGCACAGGGTTACTGGGGTAAACAGCTAGCACTGTACAGTATGTTGCTTTGCTAAGCTTTGATATTTGGTAGGCTGGGTATATTAAATGCATTGTGAATGTCTGTATTTTACCTTATAAGCAGTTCATCTGAGCCAAGTGTGGTGGTACACACCTGTAATCCCAGCACTTAGGAGGCTGAGGCAGGAGGAGCCCTGCTAGTTTAAGGCCAGCCTGAGTTATCTAGTGAGTTCAAGGTCAACCTGAATTACATAGCAAGGCCCTGCCTCAAAAAATACCAAATGAATAAGGGCTTCTTTCATCTGCATGTAGCCCTACCATAAGTGGAGGAGCAGCTGTAGTTTAAGCACCGAGTCTTTTTTAGGGCAGCAGAAATACTGCTATGGTAATTTAGTGACAACATATATAAACTCAGAATGTACAACACCAATGGTGAGCCCTAATGTAAGCTATGCTACTAATGTAGCATACTAATAACTAATGGTTATTAACTAATATATTCTCTGATTAGGGATTCTGATAATAATGGAGTCTATACATTGGTGGGAAGAAGGGGTATATAAGTACCTCCTCAATTTTGTTGTAAATCTAAACTTGCTTCAAAAATAAAGCCTCAAAGTTTTTCTGTTTTAATTTTTAATAAAAATTTAATCAATAGATGTAATTCTCATTATAGGAGCTGTTTGAGATCCTCACAAATTGAGAGTTTAAAGGTATCCTGAAATTCATTTTTTTCAGTGTTTTTATTTTTTAAATTAGATTTTATTGATACATTTCAGATATACATAAAGGATCACAGAATCATAGAAAAATTTGTACCTGTACATGATATAGCTTGTTTTTTCCCCATCCCATCAACCCTTCCTGCCCTCCCCAATTACAAAGCCTTGTTTTCTTTTTTTTAGCTTTTCCCTTCTTTCCTTTCCCCCTCCCCTCTCTCTTGTTCTTCTCCCCATTTGAACATTTTCCTCCTATTTTAAAATGCATTTTGGTTCTTATTTACACTTTACATTTCTCACACCAGAGAAACACTGCCATATTCACGTGAGAGTCTGATTTCTGTAATTAATTTTTGAGCTCTTCAAACTGTGTATACTCATTATTCAAATTTAAAAAAATATGGAAAGAAAGTCCATTAAAATTAGAAATGTTTACATCTTTTCTAGTCTTTTTTTTTAGCTTAAGTACATGGTTGGAAAAACAACTGTGCATACAATTTTTGTAGCTTTTAAAATTTTTTTGTTGACAGTCTAACCACATTTTCATATTGAAATTAATCTTTAAGAGATTTTTTAGCAGTTGTATACTGTTCTGCTTACTGGATTATTGAGAGTAATCCAGAGTAGAATCACCTATATTTTGAAGGTGAAGAGGGAACTACACTAAAAAGAAAATATTAATTTGTTTTTTAACTTTTTTTTATAGTACGAAGGCCCATATGCAAGCTATAAATACTAGGAATTTATACATCTGTTTTAGCTTATATAGGGTTGTGGAAATATGACAAATTAATTAAAAACATGTAGGACATTTTCAGTGAGTACTTACATATTTGTATTTGATAGACAGTACTATAGGTTTGACTATTGTTTTTAATGTTGTAGTTCAAATATACAGTTGACCCATGCTGAAATTTTCTCCACCTCCAAGCCTATATCTCTGACAGCTTGGTCAGCATCTCTATGTCTGTGTCTTATTGATGCTTTACAGTAGAAATACATTACATTACAGTAGAAATACATTTGATCTAACATTTGGTTAGATCAAATATTGATCTAACCAAAATCTTTCATCTCTAAAATATCTTTACTCTTCTTTCACATTTGTTGGACAGTTTAGCTGGGTATAGATTTTAAGGTTGGAAATCATTTTCCTCAGAATTTTTTCAACTTTTCAGTGTTGAGGTACAAAAGTTCAAAAGCATTTAATTCTTAATTCTTATGTATGACCTTTTGTTTCTATTTCTGAAAGGTAGCAGAATGGTTTCTTTGATGTAGATAGACCAAGATTTTATGATATTGTAACTTTATGGGGTTGTTTTTATTTACTGTGCTGGGTATCCAGATTTATTCATTATGGAAACATGTTTGAAATATTTGCTTATTTCTTCCCTTTTCTTTTATCTGGACATATGTTATGGTTTGTGTCTGGATCCCCCCCTCCCCAAAGCCTTATGAGATCATGGGGGTGGGCCTTCTGAAGGTGGCTGAATCTTGCATTTGTGATTGGTTCATTGTCTATTGCTGGGACTGGTGGTGTGAGTGCTGCACCCACCTTAGGTCAAATAGCTTGCTTAAAATATAAGGGAGGGAAAGAGGCTTGCTCCTCCCTTTTGGCTCATGTTGTCTTTCCTGTTTCCGCCGCCGCAAACTGTTGCCCCTCTGCCACGCCACCCTGCCTTGGAGCCAGCTGATTACGGACTCAATCCTCCACAAACTGTGAGCTAAATGAATCTTTCCTTTAATTTTGGGTGTCAGGTATTTTGTTTTAGCAAGGAGAGAAAAGTAACCAACACAGAATTTGGTACCAGAGAAGTGGGGTCATTACTGTGATTATATCTGACCATGTGGTTCAAGAGCCTTCGGGAATGGCTTGTGGGAAGAGTTTAGAAATGTTTAGATGTCACTGAAAGAGTAGTGCTGAAACACCTTAGGCTGTTCCCTATGGGAGATTCTGGTCAGAGCTCAGAAGACCAGAAAGCTGATAGAAATCATTCTTGTAAAGACCAGATTTGGGAGGTTTTGATTGGGAAGGACTGCATTGGCTGTTGGACTCCAGATGGTGTGTGTTAGGGCTTAGCAGAAAGTTTGTCTCCATTTTGCTTGTGTCCAGAGATTTTGCCTGAGACCAGGATTAAGGGTGGTTGACTAATCTGCAGAAGAAATTTCTAGGCACTAAGATGTTGAGACAGTGACATGGCTATTGTTGGGGGCTTTCAGCCAGGTCTATGTTGAGAATCAAGAGCAAAGAGCAGAGGAGGATGATTTAAAATGTTGTGAGTTGGACCAGAATGGAAGCTGTAATAAAGTTGTATACTACAAAGATAGAGCAGAGATCTTGATTGCTGAAAAGGAACAGGAGAATAAAAAAGATCAGTATGAAAATTTTAGAACATCACAAGAAGCAGCAAGTCCCCATTCTTTGCAACTACAAAACTGCAAAAGTGAAAGACTTTCTTTTGAGAAGAAAGCCACAGACCACCATGTTCCAGAATGGCAGAAACCACACTATGTTCCAGAATGGCAGCAGTGGCCACACTAGGTTTGAAAATGGCAGTGACGGCACCAGGTTTCACAATGGCAGCAGCACAGAGAATTTGTTCCTCAGACTCAGGTTCAGGCACTCAGAGTCAGTGATCCTGGCACTCAACCCCTAAAACCAAGAGAGAAAAAAGCCTGGCTACTGCTCCAGCTGGCAGTGGACCTTGACATCATGCACATGGCACTGGGTTTAGTGCATACATAATGCAAAAATTCTGATGTTAGAAAGCCTTCCACCCCAGATCGAGAGGGCCTGTTAGCCCAGACATTGTGGCACTGAAAGGGCAATGTGAAACTGTGAGTGTGAAGCCAGAGGTACAGTGGAGACCTCAGAAGTTTGGAAAAGCCAGGAATGTAGATCATCTAAGGAAAGCTGCAAGAATTGAGCAGTATAGGCCTAAGAGAGAAGCCATGGGAATTACAACTACAAGTACCATAGGCACAGAATCATGCAAACCTATTGGAGTTCACATCTTGCCACAGATTGCGTCAGATATGTCACATGGAACTACAGGACTTAATGTTTGCCCTGCTGGATTTTGGAATTGCCTTGGTCCCATACCTTTGTATTCCCATTTGTACTTTTTAGAATAGTAATGTTTATTTTGTACCGTTGAGTGCTGGAAGTGTTTAACTTTTCATTTTTACAAAGGTTCACAGCTAAGAGTTTACCATACATCTCAAAGGAGACTTGGGATTTGGACTTTTCAGCAGTGCTGAAACTGTTAGTATTTTGGCAACTTTTAGAAGTAGACTAAATGCCTTTTGCATAAGGATGTGCATGAGTCTTTGGGGTGCCATAGGCAGAATGTTCTGATTTGTGTCTAGATGTCCCCCTAAAGCCTCATTTAGTCATGGGGTCAGGCCTTTTAAAGGCAGCTGAATCTATGGTTTGTGATTAGTTTGTGGTCCAGTGCTGGGATTGGCACTGTGAGTGCTGTGCGCACCCTGGTGTGGGTAACTGGCATACAGTATAACAGAGGAAAAGAGGCTTGCTCCTCCCTTTTGGCTCTTGTTGCTTTTGCTGTTTTCTGCCACCACAAACTGTTGTCCCTCTGCCGTGCACCCTGCCTTGGAGCCAGCTGATTATGAAGTCAGTTCTCGACAAACTGTGAACTAAATGAACTGTGCCTTCCTCAATTTTTGGTGTTAGGTATTTTGTCTCAGCAATGAGAGAAAAGTATCCAGTACAACACAAAAACCTGATTTTTGGTTTTTATCACCTTGTCTTGTTGCTTTGCTTGCTTTCAGCAGATTTCTTTAACTTTTTCTAAACTACAGCTGAAGTTTTCAGGGTTTGTATATTTTATAGAATTTCTTTTTCTTTAATTTTCAAAAAAAAAGTTTCTTATTTCATGATTGTGATGGTACGACATCTTTTTATCTTTCAGGATATTAATGGTAGTTTTTGTATCACTGCATATGCCCTTCTAAATTGCTTTAACTATGTTGGTATTTTTCTTTCTTACAGAGGCTATCCTTAAAATTCCTTGTAATTCTTTTATGAAAAATGATGTTGGCATTTTGATAAGGGATTGTGTTTTCTGATCTTTATTTTTCTATTTGTTTTTTATTTGATTTTATTTCTAATTTCTTAAGGAAAGATATGAGGATATTTTATAACTTTCTTCTTGTCTAATAAACGTACTTGGTGTTACTAAAAATAAAAATAAAATTCTTAACTGGCTATTTATATTTATATCTAAAAAACTCATTGAAATCTGTACATCCTTGGGCCTAATCATCAGTGATCCTCAGCTGTAGCATGATCTAACCAGAGTGAATTATTGCTAAAGTTTGTATGAGTTCCATAATGAGAATCCAGACTACATAGTTTTTAACTTTCTGTGTCAGAAAATGACTATAACTGATGATGCTAGTGCATTGTATGTAGGCCTATTGTTTCCTTCTTGCTGTCAGGTTTCTGATGTGTGTTCATTCCCAACTTCTGTGGTTCATTTCTAGTTTCTGTAATTTTGTAGGTCTTTGTGGTTGAATTCCCCTTCGAATGCCACATCGCAAGTATACACACTATAGAAGTGCCTGGGAAATTTGCTTCATAAGGACAAATGCTAACCAGTGACTGATGTGCAAGTAAATTGAAATGTGACCTGCATTTTTTTTTTTTTTTTTCAGAACTGCTGAAGCGTTGGGTTAAAATTGCCCTCCTTGAGGACTTTCTTGCTTTTTTTTTTGCTTTGTTCCTGTCACTGTCTTATTTCCCTATAGGTTTTTCCAGGGAATACTTCTGTTTACCCTCAAGAAAAAGAGACACAGGTTAAACAACAAAAATTTATTTAGGCTGATATGCGATGCATCTCATAAAACACAAATCTCAAGCAAGTTAAGAGATCTCTGAGATCTTAACAGGTTTCAAACAAGTTTGAAAGACAAAGATCCCAAGTGAGGAGAAGGATTTTGGTAGTTCCTTGCCAGAAATTCAGATTAATGCAGGCAGAATAGCAAGGTATTTTGTAAGAAATTGGTTGAGTAGTTTAAAAAATATACATAAAACAATTCCTGAGGAAAGATGAGGGAAAGGGTAAGAACAGAAGAATTCTTGAGACAGATAATTTGGGGGCTATAAGATTGGAAGATTTTAGACTAATAAAATCTGTAGCTAATAGACTAATAAAATCTAAATCTAAAGTCTGATTTTGTATCTTTAGTGAAATGTGTGTTTGGCAAAGTGCCTTTTGCACATTTTCTAATTGAATTTTTATTGGTTTTTACTCATTATCTTTGAGAATTATATATTCTAGAAGCTAATTTTTTTCAAATATATAGTTTGCAGACATTTCACTTTGTCATTTGTATGCTCATCTTCAGTTGTCTTTTACAGAGAAAGTTTTTAATTGTGATAAAGTCCATTTGATCTTTTTTATGAATTATGCTTTTAATCATTAAGCTTATGAAGTCTTTCCTAGTTCTGAATCACGAAGTCATTTTTAAGGGTTTTGTCCTTGAGTATTAACATGTAAGACTGTAGTCTCTTTCAAGTTAATTTTTATGAAGAAGTGAGACTTACATTGAGGGTTGTGGTTGTTTGTTTGTTTGATCTTTTGACACTGTTAATTGAACTAAAGGCCTTTGTGTTACGCTACATCCCCAGTTCTTTTTTTTTATTTCAATACAGGATCTCACTAAGATGCCTCAGCCTCAAATAGTGTTGTGATTACAGGTTAAGGTTTATGTTTTTGCCTAAGGACATTCAGCACCATTTATTGGAGTGGTGTCTCATTTGTTTATCTTTGTCACAAATCAGTTTGAGCATCTAAACATGGGTCTATATGATAGTCCCGCCTTTTTCATATTTTCAAAATTTTTCTAGTTCTTTCACCTTAAGAATTACAAAATAATATTGTATCTAATTGTTGAAACTTTGATAAAAATTACATTATAGTTGACATTTCTACCATGTACTTTTAACTTAAAAGCATGGTATATCTCTCCATTTGGTTAGGTTTTGATTTCTTGACTTTTATCTTAAAAATTTCATGAGAACAGGGAAAGGTACCTTCTTTCACCTTTTCTCATGTATATCTTAATACTATATAGATTCAATGATTTGAACTTTCAAACAGTATCTCCCTCTGAGGTCTTGGGTGACTGGATGCATTGTTAGCAGTAAAATTTTTATTTTTTTTTTTCAGTGAGCAATAGTTCTTAATAGTGCACTTCAAGTATTTGATAGGCTACACTGTAAGTAGATGTGCTGTATTTTGGATTTGTTGTTCCACTTAATGCTAGCAGAGTAGATATAGTATAATTCTTAAGGACTGTAGGAGCTTTTGGAGTGATAAATGAGCATTAGCTTCAGCTTAAAACCACCAGCTGGGTTAGCTTCTAACAAAAGTCTTTCTTTTGAAGCAAGATACTGACTTCTCGTTAGCTATGAAAGTTCTACATGTTATCTTTTCCCAAAACAAGGCCATTTCCTCTACACTGCAAATCTGTTGTTTAGTATAGCCACCTTCATCCCTCATTGTAGATAGGTCTTGTGGATAATTTGCTGTAGTTTCTACAGTAGCATTTTCTGCTTCGCCTTGTACTTCTCTTTCCCTAAACCTCAGTCACCTACATTTGCTAGCTTTGGACTTGCCTTTTCCTTGGCGGTATTCTAACCCTCACCTGTGGATTAGAATATGGCCAAAGGGTATATTAATGTTGGCTCTTCTATCAGACCACTGAAACTTTCCATGTCAACATTAAGACTGTTTCACCTTATTATTCATGTATACACTTTCTCAATACAAATGTATCTGTTGTCCCAAACAGATTTTTTGCATCTGAATTCTCAGTTTTTGAGCCTCTAAGTCTACATGTTTAAAATGCTTCTCTAATGATTCTGCTGAGGCATCAGGTTTAGAAAGCACCAGGTTTGGAAAACACTTGGCATAAATAACCTCCTCCCCAATTCAAATAAATATAGAAGCCCCATTAATGTGCAACATAGTTAAGCAATCTCTTATTCCAGTGTGATCTGCTTCACCACACAGGTGAAAAATTTGAAAAGGTGGACATGGTAATTTTTACCAGAACTCTTGAGAGCACTTTGGGGTGAGGAGCATTCCACCTACATGAGATGACTTTTATACTATCACACCAGGAAAGAAAAGTAATTTACAGATATTTAGTCATAAGGTAGGAGGGCTTGACATTGGGAGAAGATGGAGTAAAATTAACAAGGAGAAGCATATATATATATATATATATTCATACATACTTGAGTGATAATACTCTGAGAAGAGTAAAAGTATGGCAAGTATTAAACAGCATCATAAAATATTTTAAATTTTAAAAACAAATTTTGTAACACAAAGTAGTGTTTTTTTCAGGACCTGTTCTAAAGATTTTGACTTTGGCTTTGTTTGATTACCTCTCAACTGTTTCTCTTTCAGAATCAGTACAGTTAGCCCCTCACGTCCATAGGTTCTGCATGCATGATTCCAACCAACTATGGTTTGAAAATAGGTGGGGGAAAGCAGCATATGTACTGAATGTATGTAGTTTTTTTCTTGTCATTCTCTAAGCAACACAGTATAACAAGTATTTACAATGTTTGCATTGAATTAGGTATTACAAGTAATAAAGATATACTTTATAGTATACAAGAAGATGGGTATAGTTTATATGCAAATAGTTTGTCATTTCATGTAAGACACTTGAGCATCTGTGGATTCTGGTAATCAATCCCCCATGAATACAGAGGGACAACTATAATTGTCTTGAGGAATAGAGATGTGACAGGTGCCCAGTTCACCCTTTTTTTCCCAGACCCACTAATTCTCATTATCTTCTTATCTTAACCAATGTCTTCATACTTTTTAAAAAAACATTTAGTTCAGTTTTTCTGATTATACTCTGATTGTTTGTCTACAAGAATTTAGCCATTCGGAAAATACAGCCATGTGAAATTGTTTTATTTTAGTTGTTGCAGTGGTGATTTTTGCTTTGTACATTTTAGTTTTCTTAACTCTCTCAAGGCAAATTGGATTTTAGTGCTCATCTCTCAGACTCCTAACTTTATTGCACGTGTCCACTGACTTCTGCTGTTGGTAGTAATTGAATGACAAGTTTGAGAAATGTAACAGAAGGCACGAGCTTTTTCTGAAGTCAGTAGACCTCAGTGCAAATTGTAACTCTCTCTGGCTTGTGCCAGCCCCTGTGTGTTATCTGCTAACTTTCTAAAATTTATTTCGTTGTCTGCAAAATGGGTCTAGTGAGAATGAAGAATGAAATTATGTGTGGTGGACAGCTTCTGGCATATGTTAGATGTTAAGAAACTTATTTTTTAATTATCTTGAGAATTGGAAACTGTACAGTTAGTACACTCTTACAGGGCATTTATAATTGCAGTGTGTAGTAAGTACTAGCAAACCGCTGAAAAGGGTCTGTGTGTTGGTTGTGGGGCAGTTCAACAGGTATCTTTTGAACAGCTGTTACGTTTCAGGCACCTTGCTAAGGGTATGAGTCCTGGTAACACGTAAATGCCATTCAGCGTCTGGCAGTCTAGTGAGGTAATAGGGAAGGATGGTAAGTAAGCAGGGGAGGCTACATCCAGCACTGTGGTGGTATAATAGCAGAAGCCAGCACTTTTTCTGAAATGATTTAGGTAAGACTGTTTCCTCCATTGTAACAACTCATTTGGAGTGCAAAAGCAGCTAGAGTAAACACATCAATGAATGGACCTGAGTATATTCAAGTAAAGCTTTAATTACAAAGTCATGTAGCAGGCAAGTCCTTCTGCAAGCTAAGTCCTTTTTACATTTTTAAAAAGATTGTTTGAAAGAACAGAGTGCAACATGGATGACTTACGGTCCACAAAGCCTGAAGCTTTTTTTTTTCTTCCTAATCATTTACAGAAAAAGGTTAGTAGCTTCTGGATAGGTGAATAGGTGCTGATTGCTATAAAAGTGAGGGTCAGTACTCACAGCTGACAGGAAGAGGGGCGGTGGGAAGATCATGGCGAAGAGGCTTGGCTCACAAAGAAGAAAAAATGGAAAAACAGGAATCTGTGCAAATATAGTACAGTTAGCCATGTCAACAATAATTATTTTGCTAATTACCTGTTTTAATTATTTATAAATTATTATAGCAAGAAATAAAGAGTAAAGTCATAGATAAGCAAAAGTTAAATACTATTAGAAATGTTCTCCTATATAGACGAAATTAACTTTCTGTTACAGCTGAAAGTTATCACACTTCTTTTTCTCTCGGTATGTTTACTGATTTATAATTTTGTAACATCTTGCTTTTTTTTTTTTTTAACAGAAATACACTTTCGGGAAATGGCCTCTAAATCTTGGCTGAATCTTTTAACCTTCCTCTGTGGATCAGCAATAGGATTTTTTTTATGTTCTCAGCTATTTAGTATTTTGTTGGGAGAACAAGGTGATACCCAGCCTAATATTCTTCATAATGATCCACATGCAAGACATTCAGATGATAGTGAACAGAATCATCTAGAAGGACAAATGAACTTTAATGCAGATTCTAGCCAACATAAAGGTACGGTTTATGTTATTAAGGAGTATTTCAGTCTAGGTATTGTGTGAATTTTGTTATATCACCATCTATATCTGTTGGGTAAAATGAACTCTATATTTCAGGTACTAAAAGATAATTTTTGGCTTGCCTCATTAGAAAGAGACTGCTAAAACACAGATTTAGGGAGTAGTATATTAATTTTAATAGAAAGGACTTAGAAACTATGATTAGTGAAAAACATAGAGTTTTGGAAAATTGTTCCTTAGGTTCAATTCTGTTATAAAGGTTGTATCTCTATCTGTGGCTTTTGTTATTATCTTTTTTCAGTCATAGTTTTTGCTTAGTCTTGTTTTCTTAGAAAATAAAACAATGTATATATGGTAATTTGTATTTTTATCAGTAATTAATATAATTTTTCTCCTTTTAAAAATTATAACAAAACTAAAGAAGTAAAAAAACTAGGGAAATGTTACAATGGCACCATCTTCTCCTGGCCTCTTATCTCTAACAGTATTTTCTCAGTCATGTTTTCCATATGCCCCTTAAAATGCTTGGTTTCTCCAAGGTTCTGTCCATTAGCTGTTTCTGAGTCACATCTCTATTGTGACATTATGTCACCAACCCTCATAATTTTAATTTCATCTATTCCTTACTCTATTTATCCTCAGCCAAGTATAAAATACTTTGAGAACACATTAATTAGTACAGTATAGAGATTTCTGCAAATGATGATTTGGCAAAAAAGAATATAAACAGCTTGAAAACAAGTAGTTCTGGGGTGCAGAGTGTTCTCCTGTTAAGAGTTGTTTCTTTTGCCTATCCAATAGTGAAGTACTCCTTCCTCATCTCTTACATGGAAATTAAATGGTAAGAGACATTTAACCTGGTTGAGTTTTATCACCTAGCAAGCACATGCATGCTATTACAAATTGTCATCTACATGAATGTTTCTGGAACTGTGTTCTGGTTCTGAGAGGTGATCTGTGTTCCTGTTATAGAGCACTTCAGACACTGCACTTCTCCATAGCATAGTGTCATTTCTTCAGATGGTGAGCTCAGGCTTTGGCCCTACTGAAGCCACGTATATTTGTTACTTATATGTTCTGTTCAGTGGCCTACAAAATGTGGGTTATGGTAAAGCTGTACCCATTGTCCTTAGACTCGGTGTGTTGTAAATTGAGCTCCTGTTTCTTTCCTTACTACTCTTACATCTTGCTCTTCTTTCTATATTATTTGAGATCTATTACCGCAAATCTGCATAGGCTGGAAATTGAAATCATGATACATACTTCCTTCACATTCCCCAGTGCCATTATCGCTGAATTCCAGTAGTTTCACCTTACCATTTCTTCAGAACTCTTCCTCTCAATTCACAGTATATTTCCCCTAACAAGGCCTTCATCTGTATTCACATACCTGTCCTTAGCTAAACATTACTATACCTTTTGTCCTTTTTTTTGGTGAGCTTCTACTCATTTAAAGACTTTCCATATCATCTTTTTTGCTATAATGTCACCTTATCTTTCCTTCTTTATTCTACCCAAGTCCCTAATGTCACTACCCCATAGGCTGCATCAGCCACTGCTTTCATCTCCTCAACACTTTGAGCCCTTGTACTTTAGCATATTCTATATATAGCAGTTGCTGGTTGGCATGTCAGGCTCCCTTGCCGTAAGTTCCTCTGTGGAAGGAAATGTGTCTCCATCTTTTCATCTCCAGTACCAGCATACTTTTGGTACAAAGTGATTAATAAATGAATAGTTGAAAGAGAGAGTATCAGCGCCATTGTGTCCTGAGACAGACTGGCAGAAAGGGAAGGGAATTCCTCCATGTACTGTTTTCTGTGTTTGTCCAAGGTTTGGTTTATCTATATAGCTATAAGAGATTTGTCAGTGCTTTCTTACTGAAAATAAGAGATAATGGCCACTAGGTTTATGAATTCTTGATATTCAACCTTCTTTTTTTTTTTTTTTGTACAGGGATCAAACTTATGACCTTGTACTTGGGAGGCAGGCGCTTATGCTGCTGAGCTAAATCCCCAGCCCCTATATTTAGCCTTTTCTTCTCTCCTCAATCAGCTAACTAGTAGATTATGCCACTATTGTTAATTTTTTACAGGACTAAGATTTTGAAACCCACTATTGATCCTAACTTTAAGAGGGTACCCTTTAGCCACTCAGTGTGGTTTGAAGACTCAGAAACTAAATACAGATTGAAACTAAACTTGAAGTAAACAGTTAGAAATATTTTACAGTAATAGTAATTTTTTTGTCTAAATCTAAAAATAAAGACTTTAGACCTTCTTGTATATTTTAGCTTATATTTTTTGAGTCATTGAATTTTATCATATTTAACAATTCAGAGCAAAAATTATTCCTTCACCACAGACAGTTTAAGAAGTATTAGTTAAGAATCTCATAATTGGGCTCTTCTCTTAGACCAGTACTATATAATGTCCTGGCCTGACAGGCTGTGAATAGGTTGCACCCAGGAAAGCAGCTTATGCCAGGATGTCAGTCAGTTTAAATCCCTAAGCTGACTGCTTAGTCAAGTGGACTTCCCCCTCCCACTTTTGATCAGAATCCTTCCTTGATGAAAGAATATGTTGATTTATATTTTGCCATAAGCTTGTTTCCTTGCAAACTAGTAGTTTAAAAAAGTGTTCTAAACAATCTTGGAAATTGTACCCATTCTGTCCTGTTTCTGACTGGTGGATTTGCATTGTGAAATGAAGTGTTTAGAATTATCAGAAGTAATCTCAAACCTGCATTAATTTCCTGTTTGAACTGTGTTATCATAGAAGCTCTCAGGGCCACCTCAAGGTTCATAACCGTGGACTGTATTGAAATTCATAACCGTGGACTGTAGTGACCATCAGAAATGAACCTGCACTTCAGCAGCATCTTTTTTCTGCCCTTCAAGAACTCACTCAGAGGAGTGAGAAATTCCTGTGAATATTCTGAAAAACAGCTGAATCTTTCTCTGTAGTATGAAGTGCCAAGCAGAGATTATTTGAAGCAATATTTAACATGTATATGTATCACCAGGGAAACTTCTTAAGATTTCAGTCCAGCAGGGGCCTAAGATCTTGCGTTTCTGACAGTCTCCAGCAGTTCTGATGGTGCTGTCTGTCCTGTGAACAACATTTGAGTGGTAAGAGTTTGAGTGCTAGAGACAACTGAGTGATCGTAATAAAACTGACATGAACTTGTGATCAGAATGTAGTTACTGTTAGGTTGAATTTTGCTTTTTTTCATCTAAATTGCTAATAATGGGAGAGTCTTTAAGAAAATATTTTCTCAATATATGTTATTTGGATTTTGCCTTTATCTAAGTATAACTTTTAAAAATGTTTGTTTTATAGATGAAAACACAGACATTGCTGAAAACCTGTACCAGAAAGTTAGAATTCTTTGTTGGGTTATGACGGGCCCTCAAAATCTAGAGAAAAAGGCCAAACATGTTAAAGCTACTTGGGCCCAACGTTGTAATAAAGTGTTGTTTATGAGTTCAGAAGAAAATAAAGACTTCCCTACTGTGGGATTAAAAACCAAAGAAGGTAGAGATCAACTATACTGGAAAACAATTAAAGCTTTTCATTATGTTCATGACCATTATTTAGAAGATGCAGATTGGTTTATGAAAGCAGATGATGATACCTATGTAATACTAGACAATTTGAGATGGCTTCTTTCAAAACATAGCCCTGAAGAACCCATTTATTTTGGAAGAAGATTTAAGCCCTATGTAAAGCAGGGTTACATGAGTGGAGGAGCAGGATATATACTAAGCAAAGAAGCCTTGAGGAGATTTATTGATGCATTTAAAACAAAAAAATGTACACATACTTCTTCCATTGAAGACTTAGCAATGGGAAGATGCATGGAAATTATGAATGTTGAAGCTGGAGATTCAAGAGATACCACTGGAAAAGAAACTTTTCATCCCTTTGTCCCGGAACACCACTTAATCAAAAGTTACCTACCCAAAACTTTTTGGTACTGGAATTATAACTATTATCCTTCAGTAGAGGTAAGTTTGGAAATTTTATTACTGTATAAATACATGGGACTTGATTGGCTTTGTTGACTTTTAAAAATTAACAAACTACTATTATGTCTATGTTTCTTTAGTATCAATAACCAGAATTTTCCTTAGTCTTTTATTATGGCAGTATAACAAACAAATGAAAATGGAAATCAGCAGTAGTCATTTAACCAGTATCTCTTGATACTACTGTATGCCAGGCATTGAGACCATAAAAGCAGATACAGTCAAGCTTCAGTTCTTGAGACCTGTACATGCTCAATGGGTAGATATACCATTAGCAAGCAGACTCACTAGGATATGATTTTAGGTACTGTTAAGTGCTGTGAAGAAAAAGAACCCTTAAAGTGACCCATAATGGGTGGGGTACTGTGGTTTGGATGTAGAACCAAAGAGATGACTTTTGAACAAAAACCTGAGTGAGACTAGATAGTCAACTGAAGACCTGGTCAAAGAACCTTCTAATCATTAGGAACAACATGGAAGACGACCTTGAGGTTCAGGAAGACCTGTGTTTAAATTCTGTTCTCCCGTTTAGCAATTGGAATAACTGTGGAATGGACAGAATTTGGCTAAGGTCTGAGGCTATTTTCTCATTTGTAAAATGGACATGATCTACACATGTCATTTACTTGTAATTATAGTACAGCCTGTCACATTTAATAAGCTTGGCTCTGATTTGGTACTGTAGCTTTCAGTCATGAGAATTTTACCTAAAATACATCTATGAACTATTTCAACTATACAGCTGTTTGAGAGTAATATGATACTTTATACTTACCACCCAGTTTTACCACGTTAATCTTTTGTGACATTTGCTTCAAATTTTTTCAAAAGAAAAATATTATACTTGAACTTTGCATACCCTCTCCATTCTACTTCTCTTACCTCCTTCCCTAGAATTAAACACTGTCTTAGTTACTCTTTCTTGTTGCTGATACAAAATACCCAACACCATGGTTTCAGTCTATAATCAGCTGGCTCCCAGGCAGGGTGGCACATGGCAGAGGAGCAACACTTTATGGCAGTGGAAAACACAAAAGCAGCAAGAGCAAGAGGGGGAAACAAGCATCTCTTTTATCTTATCCAGGGTGCTGGTACTAGGGTGTTGCCAATCCAGTTAGTAGAATGATCCAGCAATCACTCAGCCTTAATCCTAGCATTACACTATGAACCAGTCACAAACTCTAGATTTATCTACCTCCAGTAAAAACTGCCCTTCTCCAGTGACTGCATGAGGCTCTCAAGGAACATTCAGACACAAACCATAACAAACACTATCATAAATTTAATATTATTCATTAATCATGTATGGTTTTTCTTCATGTTGATGTGTTTATAAATACAGTATTTACAGACTTTTATATACATAGAATTATACTGTATGCATTTTTCCATGTTTTCCCTTTTCACACAGCATTGACATATTAATGTTAACATGTATCTACAATACTTTAAATTGTTGCATAATCTAAATATAGTTTTTTCCATGCTGATATGAATGTAGGTGGTTCCTAGTTTTTCACTATTATGAGCACTGCTATAGTGAACATCTGGTTGTGACTAGGAACCATGAAACCTAGTTTTTAGCCTCAACTCTCTTATTAATGTCTTTTTAGAAAGATACTACTGGTTTTCATTGTCTTCTTTTCTCTGCCTCATATTGACTAGACAGTCTGTTGTACCACTCTTTTCACAAGCCAATGCTTTGAAATCATTATCTAGAATAATAGTTCACTAATAGAGGCAGTTTTGTTCCCCCATGGGTTATTTAGTGGGTATGGAAAACATTTGTTTTCTACAACTAGGTTGCTACATGGCATTTAGTAAGTAGAAACCCACTAGATAAAAACCACTCCACAGGGCATAGAACAAACAGGCTTATGCTTCATAAAATATCAGTAGTGTCAAAGTGCCTGACCTACAACTTCTGGCCCAAGCTTTTAGGTGATCATCTTTAAAGGAATATTTGAGGCAAATCACCAGTTTTATTGTCAGCCACTTGTATGTTCTTTGTGTCTACACAAACATCATAAATAATCCTTACAACAATTCTGTGTTTAATAGATAACTGAGGTGCAGGAAAATTCAGTAATTGACCTAACCTGATAATCTACTTGGCCATTAGTGCCATAGCTGTTTTCATCATTGAAAGCTCTAAAAAGTTTGCCATCACTGGATTAGGCAATTTGTAAACAATTGTGATTATAAAAATTATTATTTTCTTTATACTGCTCATAAGCTGCTTTCCATGATCAGTAGGATAATGTGCCTGCCACAAGACAAAGTATAGAGTGCGTATGTTAGAACAACTGTTATATTGCTGAGGTAAACTTCCACTTTTAAGAACTGAACATTTTCAGTTGAGTTCAGTGTAGTGAGATTGTTGTAACTTTATGCTGTTTTTCCCTTGCTGTTGTAGCTGCAGTAATTTGTTAGGACTGTGAAATGGAAGTATAGTATTTCCAATCTGCTTTTTGATAATCCATTTTTCTTTTCTATTAGTGAGGTACTGCTGGATGCTTTTTTGGTATATACTTTCAATCTATTATCATTGCGAAATGACCATCCACCTTCTAAGATCTACACCCATTCTCATATAAAAATGTGCTCAAATTTTAAGAGCATTACAGTGCATGTACAAATATACCCCAAAGCATATAAGACTACTAAAATACTGCATATACAACAGCAAAAGGACATCACTGTCCTTATTTTGTAACCAGTAAAATATCCAAGAGTATTACCCCTAATTACAAAACGTATTTGTACAAGGCATCTTTTATTTAAATCATAGTGGTTTCTAAATGAAGGTAGTTTGTTATCCCCTTAAAAATTTATTGCATTGTATTGAAAATTCTGAAAGTTTGAAGTACTAAAATTGACCTCTTCTGAAATTACTTATTCTCTATCAAGACATTCTACAAAAACCCAATGAAGCCAAAATTTGGTTACTCATCTGTCACTGAAAGTTCTTCTCCCTATGTGAGTTACTGTTGTCACAGTTTTTCTAAATATCATACATATACTTTTTCTTTATAGTAATCACTAAGAATATAATATAGAAAATTCTTATCAGGCAAGTAGAGATGAAGATACTCAACTTTCTTATCAAAGAGTTTAAGATTCTTGTTTGTAACTGATTTTTTAGACAGGTCTCTTCCCATGCCACCATCTAATTTCTTAGAAAACTTTTAGACAAGGCTCTTTACCTAACAATTTGTAATCTTTTTTTATTGACACATTTTAAATATACATAATGATCACATTCATCATAGGAAATTTGTTACCTGTACATGATATATCTTCTCTTTTTTTCCCTTCTCTTACCCTCCATTCAACCCCTCTTCCCTTCCTTATTTACAGAAGCTTTGTATCTATTTTTTTCTTGTTTTTTTCCTTCTTTCCCTTCCTCCCTCCCTTTCCCCCTCCCCTAGTTCTCTTTCCCATTGGAACATTTTCTGTTTCACAGTATGTGTTATATATTTGCAGTATTTACATGTGTGTTTGAGTTATTTCACTTAAGAGTGTGGTCTCAAGGGACATCCATTTATCTAGAAATGTCTCAAGTTTATCCTTTATGCCTGAGTAGTACTCCATTGTATTAAACTACATCTTCTTTATCCTGTTGATGGGCATTTGGCCTGTTTCCCAGATTTAGCTATGCCACTATGAGCATGGGTGTACATATATTGCGGTAGTATGATGCTTTTAATTCTTTAGGGAAAACATCAAGAAGTAAATAGCTGGGTCAAATGGAACCTCAGGTCCTAGTTTTTTGAGAAATCTCTACAGTGGGTTGTACCAGTCTACACTGTTACCAACAGTGGAGAAGGGTTTCTTTTTCCTCACAGTCCACCAGCATTTGCTGTTCATTGATTTCTTGATAATGCCCATTCAGCGTTGTTTTAATTTACACCTCTCAAATGACCAGTGATGTTGAACATTTTTTTCATGGTTTTATTTGCCATTTGTACTTTTTCATCTGAAAAGTGTCTATTCATTTCAGATGCCCATTTTTTTAGATTAGGTCTTTAAATTTGGGGGGAGTCTTGATTTTTTTTGAGTTCCTCATATATTGTAGATATTAGTCCTTTGAGGAACAGCTGTAAGAAACTTTCCAGCTCTGAGTTCTCTCTTCACTCTGTTGTTGATTTCTTTTGCTGTTCAGCTTTTAATAAGATCACAGTTGTTGATTCTGTGACACTTCCTGTGCAATTAGAGATTTGTTCACCTAAGTTTTTTTTGGCTAAGATCAAGTATAGTAGTAGCATATATGCTCTTCAGCCTCCTTTCAGAGTACTGTAGTTTTTGATGTAGAGATCTTCTATTTCCTTCATTAGATTAATTCCTAGGTGGTTTTTTGTTTGTTTTTGATGTTGTTGTGAAATGTGTGATTTCCCTAATTTCTCTCATGGCAAGTTTGTTATTTGTGTATATGAATGCTATTGATTTTTGAGTACTGACTTTGTATCTGGCTACACAACTGAATTTGGTTATTAAATGTATAAGTCTTTTGGTGGAGGTTTTGGGGTCTTCTATGTAGAGTATCATGTTATCTGCTAACAACTTCCTTTCCAATCTTTTTCTTTCTTTGTCTGATTGCTCTGGCTAAGCTTTTGAAAGCTTTCAGTTTCTGACCATTTAGTATATAATGTTGGCTGTTAGTTTGTCATAGATGACTTCTAGCAGATTGAAGTGAAGGCCGTCAATTCCAATTTGCTGTAGGTTTTTTTTTTTTTTTAATCGTGACTGGGTATTGGAATTTGTCAAATGTTTTTTCTATTTAGATAATCATGTGATTTTTGCCCT
Organism: Hydrochoerus hydrochaeris; assembly: GCA_004027455.1. Lineage (NCBI taxonomy): Eukaryota > Metazoa > Chordata > Mammalia > Rodentia > Hydrochaeridae > Hydrochoerus > Hydrochoerus hydrochaeris. The sequence goes on along the minus strand of PVLA01002722.1, from coordinate 13,102 downwards.
TGGCTCTCTTGATATGGTGTCTTACATTTATTAATTTGTGTATATTGACCCACCTTTGCATCTCTGGGATGAGTCCTACTTGGTCTTGGTGTATAATCTTCTTGATTTTTACACCAGTGTTCATTAGGAAGATTGTCCTATATTTTGTCTTTTTTGATTGGCTCCTTCTCTGCTTTGATATCAGGGTAATACTTGCTTCCAAAAACGAATTTGGGTATATTGCTTCCCTTTTTAAAGAGTTTAAAGAGTAATGGCATTAGATTTTTTCTAAATTTCTTGCAGAATTTAGCAATGAGTCCATGAATGCCTGGGCTTTTGTTAGTAAATTTTTAATTACATTTTCAATTTCATTGACTGATACTGGGTTATTTAGGATTTTTGTATCTTTTTGATTCAGCTTGGTAATTCATTTGTATTTAGAAATCTGTCCTTCTGTTTATCACCTTACTAGAATACAGGTTCTCACAATAGGAATTGATCTTCTGGATCTCTTCAGGACCATTGTGATTTCATCCTTTTCATTCTGATTGCTTTGAGTCTTCCTTTTTTGTTGTGATAAAGTTAACTACAGGTTCATTAGTTTTATTTAATCTTTCAAATAACCAACTCTTTGAAACCTTGATTCTTTGTATTGTTTTCTTAGTCTCAGTTGCATTAATTTCTACTCTATCTTTATCATTTCCTCTCTCATTTGAGCTTTGGGCTTGACTTTTCTTTTTCTAGAAGTTTGAGGTTCAAAATTATGTTACTTGAGCTCACTCTGTTTTCCTGATTTGAGATTTCAACTCTGTAAATTTCTCTCTAGGTTTGCTTTCATTATGTCCAGTAAGTCCCATTATGTTGTATTGGCATTATCATTTAATTGTAGAAACTAATATCTTTAATTTCATCTGACCCCTTGGTTGTTCACAAGGGTATTATTTAATTTTCATGTGTTTATGTAGTTTCTTTTGCCACTAATTTCCAGTATCATTGCAGTATGATCTGATAATATGCATAGAATAATTTCAGTTTCTTTGTATTTAGTTAAGCATGTTCTGTGAGCTAGTATGTGGTCTGTTTTAGAGAATGTCTCATTGCAGCTGAGAAGAATGTGTATTCTGATTTTGTAGGGTGGAACACTCTGTAGACATCTTCTAAGTCCATTCGTTCACAGGTTTGGTTCAGTTCTGATGTTTCTTCATTGATTTTTGTCTAGTTGATCTATATGTGATAGTGGAATATTGAGGTCCCCCATTACAGTTGTGTTAGTGCTTATTTGATTTTTCACATCCATTAATATTTATTTTTATATAGTTGGATGCACCATTATTTGGTCCATACATATTTATGATTATTTCTTCCTCTTGTAGTTTTTTCCGATCTGTCTTGGCTTGCTGTTCACTTAGTCTACAAATGGAATAACTACCCCTGCTTCTCTAGGTTCCTGTTGCATGAAGTATTGTTTTCACTTTCAGTCTGTGAATTTCTTTTTGAGTTAAATATGTTTCTTGTGTGCTGAGTTCTAGATCTTATTTCTTGATCTATTCTGCCAGTCTGTTTCTTTTGGTGAATTGAAACTATTTACATTGATAGTTAGAGCTGCTCTTACTGTTTTCCTGTTGTTGATTCCCTGTTTAATTGCTTACCTTGCCTGGTAGCTTTTTTCTGTTGGTGTTCTTATAATTGTAGTATTCATTGTCTCTAAAATGTCCTTCAGAATATATGTAATAAAATAGATACACAATGATACCTCGGTCCACAACCTTAGTTTGTTTTGCAATTTTGGAAAAGATGGCCACATTTGTGTTTGAGGAGAAAGATGGTCATGGTTGTTTTTCACCTGATAAGAGTTTGAAGATGAAACAAAATTTTGACAATACCTTTTGTTCGCAGATCAAATTGTTCTCAAAAGTGTTCGTGAACTTAGGTACCACTCTATAACTATATATATATATATATATATATATATATATATATATATATATATATATATATATATGGTTAAGATAGACAACTCAATTTTTCCAAATTGTTAACCTCCGTTATAATTTGTCGCTGAGTCTTATGTACTTCCACAGCTGATTTAAAGAACCTCCTTTGTCATATATTGTAGCATTAACTTACAGTAGCATCAGTGTCTGGAATTTCAGTTCTGTCCATTATTCTACTTGGTTTTGGCCCAACACTATATTGTTAGTGAACTTTCTTTAAGTTACTAATTTAAAAATGTGTTTGTATCCCTTTTTTCCTTCTCTTTCAAGGAGTTTTGACAACTTTGTCATTATCCTTGCATATAATCTCATTAGTTTATAGACAGTTACATTTTTGCCTAGGATTTTTTTCTTCACGTTGCCTTTTAGATCTCTTGGAGAAACTTTGCAGTTTTTTCTCAGATCTTTAATAGATTTTAGGTATTTCCTATTTTTGATATGATTGTGTTTGAGCTTTTAAAAATCTTGCCTTGTTAATTTGGTATTTAAAAAATTTAAGCATCTTATAGAATTCCCTATGTATGGTTATTTTCCCCTTGAGACTTGTTTTTTTGTCAGCCACAATCATCTTAAAGAAATTATTTTGTTTCTAATAATTTAGCTATTTTTTCTCTTATATTGAATTTTATTGCTTGTATGCTTAAGAATAACAGCATAATACAATATTTCAGTGATAAAAATTGCTTCTAGAAAGGATCAGGAAAATGAAATAAACTATGTTTTATCAGTAGTAAATTAAACCCTGTGTGTTCATTTGTGAATCTCACACTCTTGCCTGGGAATTTGTATTTTACTAAAACACTGAAAAGTAAAGGAATATTATTTCAGTTAGAAACACTTCAGCAATTTTATGTTTGGCTAAGAATTCTAAGAATTACTAACTTTCTTTCACATATCTAATAAATTAGGTACCTCTGCTTTACCATACCAACTTTAGTATTTGAATTCTTCTAAATTTAGTATGTGTAGAAAAGGATAAACTGCACATTTTTTAAAATTTTTTTTTATTTTAAGAGAAAAAAACAGAAAAAGGCTAGAAATATTACAGAATTTCAAGAAAAGAAGATAAACAGTAAGAAATCACTAGTTGATAAATTACATATTTTGTTCTTTTAGAAATAGTTTTTCAAGTTACAAAATTAAAGCACACAAAGTGAACACTCAAGCAGTGAGAGTGCAAACAGATCTGTTCAACAATCCAACAAGAACCTAGAGATATGGTTATCAATCCCACACACCTAAACATACATGCAGCTACATCTTTTATAGCGCTTCCTATTTCCTCTTTTTTACAATAGCAGTTATACATTTTTAAAATTTTATTTAAAGAGAAGAAAAAAAAAACAGAAAAAAGGGTAGCAACAATACAGAATTCTAAAACAAAGAAAAAGCAAAATGAGAAAAAAACCCACCAAGAAATCACTAGTTTATAAATTACGTATTGTCATCTTGGATGTAGTTGCTCAAGTTACAAAGTTAAAGGGTACATTGTAGACATTCAAACAGTCAGACTACAAACAGTTCTGCTCAAAGATTCAGCAATATGATCATCTGTTTTACACACTCAAACATACATGCAGTTATATCCCTTAGAGCACTTTCTTTTCCTTTCTTTTTTACAATAGCAATTACACATTTTGGTTTTATTACACTTGTAGTTCTTACTTTTTATACTAGAGGCACAATATGATATTTATAAATATGATTCTTATTTATTTCACTAATGAGGATAGTCTCAAGTTGTCTCCATTTGCCTATGAAGGCCTCAAGGTCATCCTTTTTATAGCTGAGTAATATTCCATTGTATAAAAATGCCACATCTTTTTCATCCACTGTGCAGTAGCTGGGCATCTTGGTTGTTTCCAGGATTTAGCTATCACGAATTGTGCAGCTATGAACATGGGTGCACATATATCACTGTGATATGAACTTTTCAGTTCTTCTGGAAAAATACCCAGGAGGGGAATAGCTGGATTGAATGGGGCTTCCAATCCTAGTCTTCTCAGAATTCTCCATATGGATTTCCATAATGGTTGCACCAATCTACATTCCCACCAACAGTGGAGCAGTGTTCCTTTTTCCCCCTGCAGCCTCACTAACATTTATTATCAGTTGATTTCTTGATGGCAGCTATTCTTTCCAGAGTAAGGTGGAATCTCAATGTTGTTTTAATTTGCATTTCTCGAATGACCAGTGATGGTGAACACTTCTTCATGTATTTATTTGCCATTTGTATATCTTTCTCTGAGAACTGTGTGTTCATCTCAGATGCCCATTTTTGGAGAGGGTCTTTGAATTTGGGGGCTTGATGTTTTTCAGTTCTTTATATCTTCTGGATATAAGTCCTTTGTCTGAGTAAGGGGTTGCTGGCTAAAATTCTTTCCCACTCTGTGGATTTTCTTTTCGCTCTGTTGGTGGTTTCCTTTGAAGTTCAGAAACTTTTCAATAATATGAGATCCCAGTTGATTTTTTGAAGTGTTTCCCGTGCAAACTGCACATTTTTATAGATAAATGGATGCACCTTGAGAACATACTTATTAGTGAAATAAATACGTCACACATCTATAAACATCGTATTGTTTCATTAGCATAAGGAAAAAACTTGTATTTAGTCCCAGCAAGAGAATGATTTCAGCCAAGCAACAGCTTAGGCCACACCTGCCTTTAACCCACTGTGAGCCATTTTGAGTTGACTTTTGGATAGCTTAAGAAATTTTTGATGTGCTATAAGGTTTGTTTTTTTTTTTTGCACGTGGATATCCAGTTGTTCCAGAATTTTTTTGAGGGCACAGTCCTTTCTCCACTTAATTGCTTTTGTATCTTTGCCAGAAATCAGTTGTCTGTTATGTGGGTATCTATCTTGGGACTTTACATTGGTACTTTCGTGGTTTATCTATCTTGATATCAATGCCATGTTGTCATGATTAGTCTAACTTTGTGATAAGTCATGGGATTGGGGAGGGTTGGAGCTCTAATTTTGTTCCTTTATCAAAGTTGGTTAGACTATTCTGAGTCTTCTATTTTTACAAAAATGTAAGGATCAAAATGTTAATTTTTATGAAAAATGTTGTTGGCAGTTTGGTAAGGAATTGTGTTTTCTGATCTTTATTATTTTCATTCATTTTTGGTTTTATTCTGTCTTATTTTTAATTTCTCAAGGAAAGGTTATTTCATAACTTTCTTTTCTAATAAATGTACTTGGTGTTAAAAATATACAATACATATTGAATTTTTAAGAGTTAGGATTAGCATAAGAAGGTAAAATATCTCAATTATTTTTACATTAATTACATTTAAAAGACAATAGTTTTATATACTCTATTAGGTTAAGTAAAATACACTAAACTTATTTCACCTCTTTGATTATTTTAATGTGAATAATAGAAAATTGAAATCACATATGGCTCATGTTGTATTGCTATGGGGCAGTGATACTCCCAACAAGTAAATTACTTTAGCCAATAAATTTGTTCTGTGTCTCAAGTCAAATGATAATTGGATAGTAATATTCATTTTATTAATAATGTCTTTCCACCATTATTTTAGGGTCCTGGTTGCTGTTCTGACCTTGCAATTTCTTTTCACTATGTTGATTCTACAACAATGTATGAATTAGAATACCTCGTTTACCATCTTCGTGCGTATGGTTATTTGTATAGATATCAACCTGCCTTACCTGAGAACATCCTAAAGGGAGGAAGTCAAATAAACAAAAATGAAGATCCAAAAGTAAATTAGGAAACCCTTGACAGGAAAACAAATGAGCCAAGGTAAATGTCTGATGTTGCACTGAAGGACTTCTGCATCTCTGACACAGAACCCTGAAATCCCAGTGACATTCCACATGAATGACTGTAAACTGAAGCTTTAAATGAGCTGTGAAATGTGTTAAATGTGTTTTGATACAGTAATATATAGAACTTGTTTTTAAAGTGGTGGCAAGTAGAACCTAGTAAAATAGAATTTGTTTCCTATTTTGACCGTGTGTATTATTGTCACTGAGAAACTAAAAACTAAAACAGTTAAATTTGCTAAAACTGCACTCTTACCACATTAGTAACACACAATGCTAAATAGACCTGCCTTAAAATTTTAGAAGGAAATATTGTTGCTTAGCATTGTTTATAAATTCATTTGCAGTATGATATAAATGAACCACTCATTCCCACACAGTTGTCTAATGAAAATTTTGCTGTGATTATTTATAATTAGCAGTGTTCCTTAAAGAAGATAGAATAAGAATGGCACTTATCTTAAAGTGCGTTAATAAAACTACATTTTGAAATTATCATTGGCCTCAATATACTTGGTTCTAATTAATCTTTCACTGAATCTGTTCTTTTCTAACCACTCTTGAGTACTATTCTCCACTAGTAATATTTATTAAAGATTATTCTGTAAACAAGCATTTTAAAATATTTTGTTCTAAAATTTACCCATCATTAATTATAGGTAATAATAAATTTAATCCTTTTTTGGCATGCTTTTATATCAGTGCCACTATAGGAATTACTCCTTCTAACTACATAATTACTCTTTTGATTCTCATCCTTTTGAAATGAGAACTTGCTTGTGCCTTTCATAACTTAGTTAAAACTGTTTTAAAATTCATGTTTAGGTATGAGGTGGCTGTTACACTGGCAAAATATTTTGAATTAAGATTTTGACCAGAGTTAATTAAATGCATTAGAAAATCATGTTTAAACAAACTAAGATAGGTTAACAGACCAAATAATTTATGAACAACCTGAAGTTTGATGTTAACTTATTTTGGAATAATTGTCTTGCCAGTAGATAATTCTGACATCACAGAATACCCATTCAAGCATAAATGTTTCTAAATGTTTCATTTTAATTTAGTCACTTTGCTTGAAGAATTTTTGAAAGAAAAGTTTCAATCTTTTATGTCTTTAGCAATACTGAGTGTGTAACAATATTTTGCAGATTTTATGTAAGGTTATTTTTAATGTTGCATATGAGTTTCATTATGTTAATTTTACCTTGTTGTCATGCCATTGATATTGTTGTTTGACTAATTTATATTTATTGTGCCAAAACATACCATGACCTCTTTGTATGGTATATTCTATAGAATGTTATTTCAGTGACTAATTTTGGACTACTCTATCACATCGAAAAACACACTCCAACTTTTACCTATTATTTTAATGATATCTACAAAATTTCAAGTCATTCATTCTGTTCTTTGAACAACTTCTGACTATGGCGTGGGTATGAATTTATCTGTAGCCCTTATACACTATTCTTTATTAGACTTGTGAATAGTTTATCATAAACAAAAATCCCTAAAATTGACTATAGGAAATGAATGCTGCGATGAATTCTGGACTTTTGAGTCAGACTGCCTGGGTCTTACATTTTTGCTCCATCACTTACTACTTTTGTAACCTTGAGCGATTTAGTCTCTCTGTGCCTAAGTTTCCTCATCTATAAAGTAGGGATAATACTACCTACCTCATAGGATTTTTATGAGGATTAATAAGTAAATATGTTCAAGGTTTTTAAAACAGTGTCTATCCCAGCATAGGGAGCTATAAAATACAAGGTTTTATTATTCAGTTATCTTTCCTGGAGTGTAAATATTTGATTTAAATGAGTAAAATAATCAAATAACAAAATGTTTCTGTATGTTTCTTGTAGTATTTATCTAGTACCTACTGTATGTCAGGTACTGTGCTTATTCTGTATACAGTAGTGTTAATCCTCACTGATTATTATTCCCATATTATAGATAAGGAAACTGTGGCCTAGAGAATTTGAGTAACTTTTGCACTGTTACAAAGCTAGTAAGTAACAGAACTAGGATTCATACTCAAATTCTGTGTGTTTGTTTGTGTTGGTCAGCCTTGGGGTCATTAGCATTATTCTCATTTTCATGTATGCAATATGTGACATCTGGTACATTGGCCAGTACCAGTCAAATTAACCAGCCAAATGTTATACTGATACTTAAATTGTGGTTCTCACATGCTTGCCTGGGAGTGTGTTTAAATGGGAATCTCAAGGTCCCAGTCCAGGGATTCTGATTGTAGCTTGGTTCCATTACTGTACATTCTTACCAGGTACCACACAATAGTTGTCAAACAGTGGTCCCAGTAAGCAGTATCAGTGTCACCAGGGAACTTGTTGGAAATGCCCTAGCTCAGACATCCTAAATCAGAAACTCCAGTGTGGGTTCACCACCCAGGATTAACCAAACCCTACAGGTGAGTCTTAATTACCCTGCTGTGAGAACCATTGCTCTACTGCTTACAGGATTATGATGCAAATATTATGATTTGGAACACACTCAGGATAACTGTCCTGTGAGTAAGGCAGTTTTCAAAAACTTCGACAAAGCATATTTTAAATCAGTTTAGTCCAGAATCACAGTGTATTAAAGGTAAAGTATTTAAAGATAATTTAAAGGGTCAGTGGATTGATTTTGGCAAAATTCTTTAGCTTCTCTAGAGTGATTAATATCAAAGCACTGATATTAAACTGTAGTCTTTAATTCTCCAAGTTCAGTAAATTCACATTGGATATAAAGGGTTTATTAATTACTAGTAAGTATATTCATTAAAAGCATACATAAGTAAATGTCATTGGATGTCCACGAAAGTGTTACTGATAAATGTTAGCAAAATGCTCTTTTTAACATGCAGTGTTGGACTGTTCTGTATGATCTAACAAAGCAGAAACATTCTTCAGGCATTTGACAGAGCACAATCAGATTTCATGATAACAGTGGTTATTTATCATCATTTTAGATTAAGATCTTTGTCATTTAATTATTTCAGTGGTACCAGTGTAAAAGCTTTTGATGTTTTTTGTTTTTTGACAATATCATGTTCATGTTTTCTGATTAGAATTTCATAGAAAGGTTTTTATCCCAAGATTTGATTATTTTCAAACATCTTAAGTTTCAGAGGAGTTTCTGTCACTGTAATAAGATTAGAAAATAAATCACTGACCAGTTTTTAATCTTTTGAATATGGTAATTAGACTTACATGTTAAAATTGCTAGGTAGCTATTCTCATAATTATTTCTCTAACATTGATTTTTCATTTCCTTGAGCCCATCAAAACTGTATTACCAGATTGTCACTCTTGTACTTGAAAGATTCCCTCACTTGATTGATCATTAGATCATCCTTTTAACAGTTTTTGCTTCTTTGTATTTATTGCCCTTTATTTCCTTAATAACTAACCTCTACTTCCTAACTACTCTTAATGATGCCTTCATAATTTTAATTTGGCTGTTATTAATTATGAGAATTTGTATTACTTGCTGATAATTTTATACCTAACTTGGTTTCCCTGTGAGAAGTTAATAATTCCTGCTGGTTCTCAGGGTAATTGCCCTACTTAAAAATACACAATTTTAAACTAATTCTACGTTGTAATTAAAGAAAGTAAAGTTATTTGGATCACCTGCTTCATTTACCTGCCTGTTTATAATAGGCCTCACAGAAACATGCTTAAGAAATCTGGGAGACAGTCTATGGTATATTTAATCAAGAGGTTACATTTAAAACCTCTTGATTAAAAAAGACTCATGTTTATATATCAGAGTTGAAATGAAGTTAACAAATTGAAATAAGAACTTACAGAAGTTATCTTCAGAAAGAAACTAATCCAGAAGTAGCTTTAGAGTTGAAATGTGCTCTGTTTCAACTCTTACCTTTCTAGCTTTGTTTGTATTAGTTAAATCTGAATAACTTTTCAGGGCCCTACAATGAATAATCTACATGAAGTATGTTATCAGAGGGAAACTAATCTTACTGCTAAGCAGTGTGTTGTACTATATAGTGAATGTGTTTTGAAATTTAAGAATTATTTAAAATCACAGTGTCACGAATGATTAAAAAATATTTGGTGACTTGCTTATTTTAAGTGATCACCATTAAGTTAGAAAAATGTATTTTTAAATGTTTTTTAAAGTGCCTTTTGAAAATTTTTAAACAATGGATTTAAGCTGCATAAAATAAATTACCATGTTCAAAATTGTTTCATCTCGTTATTTTTAATATAAAAGTTATGGGATAAATGTTTTATGAGGTTTTTTTTTGAAGAGAATTCTCAAAGTTTTTCACTTTTAATACACTTGCATAATTTTTCTGCAGTAGATATTATTCACTTTAAGGCAAAAAAGAAAATACTCCACCTCTGTTTTAAAATAATATACCTGATGTACCTTTTAAAAAATTAGGATCCTTTTTTGTTAGTCCAGATTGGCTCATGTACACTGTAAAATCCATTTATTCAACAAATAAAATGGTAACCAAGATACACAGGATCTCTGTTCTCATAAAATCTTAATTCTAGAATTAGAAAATAAATCCAGTAGGTAAATGGACAAGATATTTCAGAAAGTGGTGTTAGGAAGATAAAGTGATAAAAGCATTTTGTGGACTATAAAACATCAAGGGAGATCTAAGAAAGCTGAAACCTGAGTATCAGACATTTTTTATACTTCAGAAATTATATCTATGAAAATCTTTGCTCTTAGTATTAAAAAAATGTTTCCAGCTTCACTTAATCCTGTTTTGGACATACATGAAGGTACCCTGAAATGTAATCTATAAGTCCAAAAAACTCAGTGTGTTTAAGCGTTATTTCATGAAGAGCTCAGGTCTATTGATATTAAATCTGTCTGGGAATTTTAGGATATGAGTTAAAACTGAATTATTCCTAGACAATAGTTTTGTTTGTAAGGCCTTTACGTGTAGCCTATCTCCTTGGTTTTTGGTAACCAGCTATGCAATATGTTAATTGTTAGCACACATGTGTATACATGTGTGTAAACTCACTGTTGGATTAGCCACCTCTAGAAAAGCTAAGGAGATAAACATCACTTTGTGTTGCTTTGGGAGCAGAGTTTCATCATTTAGCATGTTCAGATTGCCAGATATTTTCCAATTAGCTGTCTTTAGTTGCGTTAATTGGAAAGTAAATTAACCTAAATATAGATTTTCTACCCATTTTAAATGTTCCAAGAGTTTAACTTTATAGTACTGAAAAGGATACAGCGTTATTATAGAATTTCTTTCTTTCTGAAGGGAAGGGCCCCACCTCAAACATTATTTTTTTTTACCAGATGTAGTAGCAATAATATAGATTGCCCAAGAGCAATTCCTTGAGTAAGAATGAATGAATATTTAACAAGCAAAATTCAGTGATACTGACATTCTTCAGATAAACTTGTATTAGTAAAACACAGAAATGAACTTTGTTTTGCCATGAATTTATTGCTACTTAATGCATTCAGTATTGCTGCCTAGAACTTTACTGTTAAATATTGTCTGTTGTATCATTTCATTTGCCAGAAGAGTTACCAGTTGTTTGTTCTAGTGTTTCTGATACTCTTTGTTTGGGCTTTTTGTCCAGTACTGAAATTTTTCCCAAGGCATTTATTTTCCTTTGTATATTGCGTCTGTGTAGTGGTTGAATACAGCAGCTTTGCCATAACAAAATACTTATTTTTTTTAAAATGAAGTTCAGCCCTAAAATTTAAGCTCTTTTGAATTTTATAATGAATTCCTATGAAAGATTAGCAGTACTTCTTCATTTATAGAAGTACTAACTGATGTGCCTACTGATTTGGGTGCAGTGTCTTAGTCTTAACACTCATGATTTGATTTTTGTCAGCCTCAATATTTTTATAAACATTCTAAATTACATTTTTCCCTTTTATTCTTATAACAGTATTCTTGATAGCACTTAGGTTGGATGTCACTTTTTCACTAAGATTATTGTGATTTTCCCTGGGGATGCCACTGGGAAGTTGTGAAAAAGTGATAAAGCTGGGGATTGCAAGATGGCCAACTGAGTGGCGGCAAGATAAGAGAGCCTCTCTGAGGAAAAAAAAATAAATAAAAACAACTCAGATGCTGGAATCTGGCAACATGGAGAAAGCCAGACAAAAGGAGAGGAATTCTCATGACCCAGGAAGAAACTGAGGAAAAAGAAAAAGAAAAAAAGAAAGAAGAAAAAGAAGCATGGACAGAAGGCTGGAGCTGGGCAAGCCCTGATCGCTGTACTGGCATGTCTTAAGTCAGGTGACTCACAATGGAGCTGAGATCGCGGCCCTGCCAAGAGTGGAGGTTGGTGAGCTCTAGACCCTCAGCTGGAGGAGGCGCTGAGACAGGGAGTGGAAATAGCCAGTCGAGCTGCATGAACTTTGGTGAGTGATGGGAACTGGATTCCCCAAACTGGGAGGACTGGCTGGGTGACATTTTGGAGTTGGGCAGGGCCGGCTTGAATCAAAACCCCAGGCAGCATCCACTGATGACTCCTAGTCCAAAGCAGATTGGAGGGATCTGCTTGGGCAGGGCCACGCCCCTGGTTGAAACCCCATAGCCAGGGACGAGGCTTTTCTGGGCCAGTGGCATCCCCAGGGAACACACAAACTTGTTGAAGCATAAACTGGTTGACTGGCGTTGGGGGAGGAGCCAGCTCTCAGCATGCAACTCACAGATCCAAAGCAGACTGGGGGGCGGTACTTCCCTAGCAAGTGCGCTGCAGAAAAACCGTAAGCAATAGGAAAGGCCCAGAGACCTCCACCACCCACCTGTCTGAAGGAGGCTGAAAGCATAACAAAATAGAGAAAGAGCAAAAGGTCCCCAACTGTGGAACCAGGGAAATTGAGGTAAATGCAGAAGTAAATGCAGAGGAGGTTGAGAGCAGCAAACCTGTAATGTCAGAGACAGCCTCATTGGAAATAAAGAAATACATCCGTGACCTCATCATCGAATTTAAATCTGAAATTCTAACTCAGGTGAAGCAAGATATAAGAAGATTAATAAAAGAAGTCCTGGGTAATCCTCAAGTAGACACAAATGAAAGAATAGAGGAACCCAGAGAAAGGAGAGAAGCCTTTGATGAAGAATATAAACAAATTCTAGAATATATGAAACAGATCCAAAGAAATATCAGGAAATTAAAAACTCCATTGAAACCTGGCAAAACCTTTTAACAGAAACTAAAGACAAACTTTCAAAACTTGAAGATAGATTTGCAAAGTATGATCATGAAAGGAAGGATCTCTTAAAAATAACAAGGAACCAGGAAGCAATGATACAAAGGCTAGAAGATGACAAGAGGATTTATAACCTAAGAATAAAATA